>CABFOV010010957.1:0-14811 GCA_902141375.1 Timema poppense
CACACACACACACACACACACACACTATCTCTCTCTCTCTTTCCACGCAAAAGCGGATAAACTTTCTTTAAATATAATCTTCCTAATCCCTAAAACCATTGGAGTAATTAGTACATGAGCGTATAAAAGCGGATAACTAGAACCGGTAGTAAAACGCAGTGCTAATAGAAACTTAACAAAACATGTATTTTTGTTTACTTTAGTGGCATGCAGGTTACTATCAACGTAGCATAAAATTTAAATAGAGAGGAATAATTTTAATGTAATGAAATATAAAGTATTTAGAGATGGATTCTACTTCTATAAAAAATTTAATTGTTTTACAAACAACCACCTTTACGTTTCTGGTATTTTATTTTTCAAGCCTTGAAACTTCTATAAATCCATGAACTTAGTTTTTACAGAAATTCACATATCGGGAAAGGCCCACAACAAAAATTTTCCTTAGAGCTATAAATTGCTCATTCAATAGATCACACAGCCTATCCGGTAAAAATACAAAATATGTATACGTAGGTCAACCACATTAGATACTCGAGTATGTGGAAGTCTACATCTATTTAACAACGGTTGAATTTAAATGAATGGTTTTTATATATCTTTATCACAATACCAAGTGTTTTATTAGTTTCGTGTTGAGATAACAATAATTCTATTTAAGGCGATGTTTCCTGGAATGGGTGAGATTAGTAAACTAAAGCATAGAACATAGAAACTCGGTGGAAAGAAAACGCCATCAACGATCATTCCTACTTTTAAATATCGATTATTTAGGTCATAAACCTCATTAGTATGACTATACAAATATTTAATATTGCAAGAAAAACTTAATGATCGAAAGATTCTCGAAACATTTATTTGATACTATATAATATTCCATGAGAGATTTTAAGCTTATCTTCGCCTAGGCTACGGACACGCAATGTCTGCTATTCCATCCCACCCCTAATTTGACAATATGAGTGGTCCATTGGGTTCCTAGTAATTGTGCGGCTTTTCAGACTTGTCACTCTAAATTTAACTACATTATATACACAAGTAATTCTTGGTTAGGTTAGGTAAGGTTAGGTTAGGCTAGGCTAGGCTAGGCTTGGTTGGGGGCAAGCCCGGGTGACCGACCAGTGGGTGTGCCAGCAAGCCCTCCCATCTAATTAGGAATTCACGCGAATTTTTCTTTAGCTTATCCATAATCTAGACACTGGGTATTTAGGTGACCCATTTTTGGGTGTGTTCAAAATACAGACGAATTATGCCTTGTTCGCAATAAGCATATAACCATAGTCACATCTTAAGGAGCGTTCGTAATATTAACACAAGCCATATCATTAAAAGTGTTTTATGAATGATTTTTGAAATTTTCGGCCTTTCTAAAATGTATCTAACAATTGTGATAGAAATTTATCTGGATGGTGTCTCTGATGATAAATAATATAATATAGTTTTTTTGATGAAAAATCATTTAAGAGTAGTTTATTGAGTAAAAACGTTTTCCAAACTATGATTAAACAATTTGAGAAAAATTTTACTATTGTTTTGTAAAATTTATTTTAGTTAGTGCATTAAACAGGAGTTCAAATAACGATGTAGACCCATCATGACAGAATTTTCAATGCGCAATAGCGCAATGAAATATAACTATCCCTTTCGATTAGCATACTCCACGAAAACACTCCCCGAAGACGGAATTAGGTACAATTCCTGCAAGAAAGAACGTTTGGACTGGGTCTTTGGAGATGAGAAGTTTGTTGTCTATTTAGAGCCATATTAATTTGAAGTGTAAACTGACAACATGGCACTCGTCTGGGTGTGATATCACTCTAAAATATTAGGAAACATTGGGAAGTGTGGGTTTCAAGTTTTCCACACATCACATCCATGTTAAGCATTAAAGCACTGTCGATGCACTACCTCATATGGCTGAGGGCCATGATCCTATTAGTGTGAGAAAAAGATAAGCCAATGATAACTGTTATTATCTGGCCAACTACAGAGTCCTTTGTTTATATTAAAGACCATCAGGATAGTGTGATCCTTAGTACGTATGAATTACAGATATGCTTTAGAAGAGAGAAAAATTACGATTATTTTATATATTTAAATAACCTCCTAGTCGTCTCTAATTCTATGGGGAAGAGCAGAAATATTTTAGTTCCTGTGTCTAATCGCTTGATACCTCCTTGATTATGTTTATTGAGGCCACTTGGGACTTCTTAAGACTTTTAGAAATATATCCAAGAATTTCTTTTGCCCGAAATGTATTATGTCAACGTCAATGTCAATGTATTATTTTAAGGGGTGGGTTAGCCTATGTGAAGATTGTCAGAATGCTAAATCCACCTAGAATTACAGAGTTGGGCTGAATTCAGCTGATGTCACTCAACGTCCCAGGGATAAAGTGTTCGTTTATATGTGGGCCATCACTCATTCATCCTTGGATAACACTTGCATCCTTGAACTAGTAGCTACCTTTTCCAAATATGTCATTATGTTCCCCTTTCGTAGTATGAAGGCGACCACCACTGTTAAAGCACTCTAGAGACGAGTGTGGGAACTGTATGGAGCACCCAGAGATATTGTTAGTGATAATGGGCACTGTTCATGATCGTCCTCTTTTAAGGACATGTGTTGCGGTTGAGGTATCAAACTTGTAACCACCAGTCCGTAACATCTGAGTCCTAATCACGCCAAGCATATTAATATAAATATTAGGTTGGCTCTATTTTTCATTGACAGGCACAGAATAGTTGGGACAAGGAGTTAGCCTTCCTCAACTATGCCTTTCACTCTGTATATCATGAATCTACAGGTATTTCCCCGGCGTCCATTAATTTAGTCAGGGAGCTCAATCACTCTCTGGTTTCTATTTGGGACGTCGATTCATTACTGGAGTATTCTAGTGGGCTTTCCCATGTGAACAGGTATTGGCATGCATTTGACAATCTTAGGAAGGCATGTAGGCGAGTTGCTGCTGAGTATAATAGTGTAAAGCTCCTTACTCCTTATGTCCTTGGAGACTGTATTGTGTAAAGGTATTCCTCTGAGCTCAGTGGCTGAAGGGATATTGGCCAAATTATCCCCAAGCGGAATGTTCCACGACAGGTAGATAAGTTTCTGACCTCTGTAATAGTTCTTCTAAAGAATGTGAATGGTACTGTTATTACAAAAGAGCTAATGTGTCCCCCTTCAAATCAAACCCACCAAGATTCACTGTAGATGTCCCTGTGTAAGTTCTTATGTAAGTTTAATGTTAAGCGTTATGTGTTAAGTGTGTATTTTGTATAAATATTTATTAATTAAGTCACTCTTAATAAGGGAGAATATATTTTAAATATACGCTGTGATTTTCTCACTTCAGGCCCAGGATGAATAAAACTTAACCGAAAGGACTTGAATGAAAAAAATATAAAAAAGTATGACTTATTAAATTACAAAAATTAAAAAACTATTTAAATCTTACAATTTATTATATTCCCGGAAAGTAAACAAAACATTTCCAGAGAATTATTGTCAAGTCTATGACATCGATACTTAATTGTACCTTAATCTGACACATTTTAAAGGTATGATTATAAATATTTGTGAATACAAGGTTTTAAATTTCGAATAAAATCTGAATATAATATCATGCATTAAAAAACTATAAATCCGAATCATGTAGTTTATAATAATTTTATTTAAATCAAATCCAATTTGAATATCACGAAATATGTTATTGTTTTTGAGTCACCAGGGTTGTCACAATTTTCTAGAAAGAAAACTCAATGAGTTTTTCAGGCCTATCAAATTAAAAGTAGCACAGCCTTAGAAACTGTTGAGACTAGTATAAAGGAATGAAAATGATTGTTCACGAGAATTGGTGGTAGATCACCCGTTACACAATCCAATGTTTCAATGGGCGGGGCAAGATATGTGTTCGGATCAGCGTTCTTCGTTCTTAAGTTAGCTTTTTATTCTATGAAAAGGTCTACCATTCAAAGCTTGTTACTAAAGTGTCTTAGACTCACAAATAGTCCAGTCGGTTTTTACCCGTGAAATTCTCTTTGGTTTTCTAGACAAAAGATCCATGTTTTACTGGCTCTCACAATTTTTGAGGAGCATGGCAACTCTGGTCGGGCCCAATAAACCAACTGATTCCATAAATATTGCGTTTTAACCATGATCCATTAATATAAGAGGTCGAAATATTCCGTTTGACTAGTGCAAAATATGAAATCATGAAGATAATTATTTAAAATATAAACGTTGCTATAGGAAATTAGATTATTTTAAAAGATAGACACTTAGATTTTAAATATCAAATGGTATTTCATAGAATATAAATCTGAGATACAGTTGTACTTATAATTCAATTGAAATATTTCAAATACTAAGATTTAGAACTTCGAATTAAACCAAAATATTATGCACATTTTCGGGTTAAAATTCAAAATTTCTAAACCTCCCTAAGGTAGACTGACTATAAATTTCAATAAATCGTGGGTAGATTATAGTTTTTTTTATAGATAAGGTAAATAATATAAGAAAATAGTTTAATTTTACACTAAATATTTTTTTTTTTCAAAATTAGGTTTCTAAAAATTTACTTATTCATGGTCGATAATATAAAGATTATATTACTAAAAAAAAGTTTTTTTTGTATAAGGAAAAAATCTAATTAATTTTAAGCCACAAGTTCAATTATACGTACAAATAATATAATTTAACACTCCATTTATCCTTTACATTATAAGCTTACCTTGCTTGTTTCCACTATGGTGCAGTTTAAATTATAGTGCTATTTCGAAGGACATCAAGGTATGAAAGTAAGCTCTCATAGTAAATGGAGTGAACAACAGCTTAAATAAAAATACATTTATTTTTTCACGTGACTAATTAACTTCTTTAACGTTATGAATTTATTAGTCGACGTTAATGTTTCCGTTCGTTCAGCAAACGTAAGTACATTTAGTGTTGCCGTAATTTGCTTCCTGGAAGAGCCATTATATTAATATTTGCAATCTCTTCTTCCCCGACTCATTTAACAGTGTTTTATTATTCTCATTTTAACCCCCTTCATCTTGTATTTTTTCCACAGTTCAGTTATAAATTACACTAAGACCTTATCGCTAGCTTCTATTTCCTTGTTTTTGAATGTATTTCCATTTTAATTAATATTTTATTTCTAATTTGCTAAAATATTAATTATTCCTTTATTACAACTTGTGTCAACAAAGTTTATTATTTGTTTTTTCTTTTGTAGATTTTATTGTTTTAATTTCAGAGATGAAATTGAGCATCTAGATATGTTCGAAATTTTTGAGCCACTCTAGTTTAAATCTCATATTTGGGCCACATAGTTTCTATCCGGTACGTCAACATGGATCCAAAGAAAATGTCTCAGAGTTCTGACTCTTCCTGTAATTATGTTATTTGACATCCCACCATTCCCCATTGACGTAAATAAACAGTTTTCTAATTTTTTTTTCTTAAAAACTACTATCCTAACACTTGAAACCTTAATTTACCAGTTTCAAGGCCATCATTTCCATATTTTACACGCTTTATGATATTTTTTCTTTCATACCCTTGCTAACATCATTTCCCTCGTTCATATCTAGAGGTCATCTTACCTATCTTTAACAAACTTTATAACATAATTTCCACTTTCACACTATTGAAGTCCCCGTTTTCCTCTTTCACACCCTTAATAACATTCTTTTTATTTCACCCCATTGATACTATTCTAACCCTCTTACACCCAGAAAACTACCCCTTCCTTCTTACAAACCCATGATACCATAGTTTGTCTCTTTCCCACCACTATGCCATCGCATGACTTTATTAATATAGTTGTTACCCTCTTTCACTAAAGTTATATCAAATTTCCTTCCTTCAAAACCTTTATGCCATCCTTTAACTTATTCAAATATTTGAAATAATTTCTTTTCACTTTCACACGCTTAATACCACTCTTTATTTTTTCACACAATTATTGTTATCCTTCCCATCTTTCAAAATCTTAAGGTTATCATTTCCCTCATCAACACTTCAAATACCAATTTTGTACCTCTTTCACACCCTTAATTTCTTAATTTATATTTTCAATGCCCTTGATGGCATGGATTTTTTTTTTACAAAAAATTACATATATTCCCTCTTTCTATCCCTTGATGTCCTTTTTTAATGTCTTTATGTGATAATTTTCCTCTTCCACACTCTTGTGTCATCCGTTCCCTCTTACATAGCCTTCACATCCCTTACCTATTTCACAAACTTAATGTTATCCTTTACCTCTTTCACAACCTTGATAATATACTATTCCTCTTTCAAACCCTTGATAGCATCCTTTCATTTTTAACTCCTTGATATTATCCTTACACTCTTTCAGTATTGATGCAATCCATTCCCTCTTTCACATCCTGGATACAATGTTTCTAATCTCTCACCAATCAATACTATTCTTCGAAGTGAACATTATATTGATGGCGACTTTTTGTACTTTATTTACAACGGATGGATAAGGAAGTGTACAAACATTCAGTCTGGTGGATATTAGTCTGCAGACAAGTGCTTAAATAATTGGATTGTGACCTGTGTGCAATCCTTTCCATCTCTCACAGTTTTGATAGCATTATTTCTCTCTTTCATACACTTGATATCATCTGTTTCCTCTTTCATATCCTTCATACAATCCTTTCCATCTTAAACACACTTGAAGTCATTCTTTCTCTTCCACGCACTACAAGTCAACCTTATACTCTTTCACATCAATGATGTTATCCTCTCCGCCTTTCACACCATTGATGTCACCCTTTTCTTTTAACACACTTGCCTCAATCCATTATCTATTTCACACACTCTATATCATCTTTAATAATTTTCACATCCTTAATGTAATTTTTTTCCTCTTTTCTGGTTTCCTATTTTTCCTTTATGTAATATTAGGTTTAGTCTAGGTTTTGATCATTTTGTTTAATATATTTTATATTTTTTCATATAAATTACAGTTGGTATGTAATGTTTTGTTCAGTGCGTCACTGTTAATGTACTAATTATATCTGCTACTTATACATCTGGTTCCCTTTTTATACATCGAAACAAATTAAAATATATTTTTTATGTGAATAGTATTTATATTTGTTTTAATTTAAGATAAATCATTTCTTTTAGGTTATGTAAACATATAAATTTTGTTATTATATATCATAGCTTTTATTATAAATATACACAGGTCTTCGAGCAACATATATTTTTTTGTTTTTTAATCTCCTCATGTATTAAGGCATTTATTTTAAGAGAAAAATACTTTTAATTCTTCTACTTTTAGTTTAACCTGCTCATTGTCACAACTCAAACTTAGTGTCCTGTCTTCACTGTGTTTAGATTTGGCAGCAAATTTCTTTATTTGAGAATAACTAGAGGATTTATTTTCCTTAACATGGGTTAACAAGTTATTTAAATTTTGTCCTATAGTGGGAACCTTGATTGAATCTGTATGTATTAATTCAAAGACTACCCGTGACTTTCCCCCGTCCTGTTCCTGATCTATTATTTCTCGAAATTGCGAATTAATTTTGTCTGTGGTGAACCATGAGTTAATACCTCTAATCCGTAATTCATATTGGAGTTCATTGGATTCAAATTTGTAAACATCCATATTTATTTTACTTTTGTCTACTGAGCACAGTGTTCTAAATAGGAATATTCTATTAGTTATTTAGCGCTAGTACACCCTGACCCATTTGACAAGTACTCCTGTATTTGGTCACGTACTACCACTTCGAAATGTATAAGATACTAGACACATAAGTAGAACCATACTGTTAACCCTTTAAACATGATATACATGTTAAATATGTTGCATTTTTTTTTTGCTATTTACGTATACGTTTCAACAAGAACATAGTTGTGCTAATTAACTTGGGGGNAAATTACTGGCGTTCCTATACATTAATTAAATTACCACATAACTTTAACATGTCATTGAATGTATAAAATAGTCTCTTTCCAACTTAGCTGTTTGAACTGTAGTAGGCCATCTTGAAAAACATCCCTGACAGTCTCTGTGGAGCTCAATTGTGACTTCTAATGGACGCTTCTAGTAGAGGTAAATGATGTCTGTTTGAGGTTGTTGAAGGCAGGAATCCCCACGTCGGGTGAAGAGTTATGGTGGAGGTTAACATCATTGGGACGAGTTCTTGTAGACACAGCTAGGATGGTTGGCTCGACTCCTCGTTTCAGCGTTGAACACCCAACATTTTTGTGTAGGATGCTGCTCCAGTTGAACAGAAAATATCTCTTTTCTGCGTGGATATTTCGAAAGGTACTCTACGTAGAGTCAGCACTTGAAGTGGTTGTGGGTTTGCTAAAGTACATTCATGCCCTTGTTTGGACTGCCCTTTTATTAGCAGTGAACCCTTTTGTTAGCTCTGTTACAATGAAACCTTCTTCTTGTTTATTTGTTTGTTTGTTTGCTGCTAATTATTCCATTTAACCACCGAGTTACTGGAAGCGTGCTGATTTTGGTTATAACCACAGGTGATCCAAATAAAGAACAATATCCAATACCAGATTATTGAACGATTATTAATTGGTAACAGCTGAAAGCATTTGTTAAACATTAAAGGTTAACAGGTTTGTGTTATGTTACAATTACAGGTGATCCATAAATAACAAAGTCTAATACAACTGTTTCGTTTGATGTGCAATAAAGCACTATCATGTTCAACTGACCCAAAGTAAGCTAGTAAGTTGAGTAAGTTTATAACTCTGGTCCCGCCCGCGTGGTAGCTGGAGAGCAAGACCACGTGACCTGCCCTCTAGCGCCACACACGGCGGGCCCAAAGTTACAGAGCGTGTGGTGCCTGTAAGGTGGCGTCATACTCTACAGTTTAGTTATTTTGTCATTTAACTGATAAACAATACATTGATCATTTAACTACTATTTAATAATACAACAAACAGCAAGGACAAAACTTTCCACTACCTGGGAATATTTTTATTTGTACTTCAATACAAAAAATGCCTAGAAATTCCGTTTGGGGTATTTTTTTCTGTTTTGTTGGCTATCATGTAAAGTAAGAAAATGATAAATCAGCTAGTTCTTGTTCTTGAATTTTGAGTATTGTCATTGTACACTTTTGTAATATTGCAACAACAAAAAAATGGCATTGGTTACCGGCAGTATCGGAAACAAATTATCGGCATCGGCAATATCTGCAAAACGGCTTATAGGCCCAACCCTAGTATTAGTTAAATAATGTCAGTCTCAATATGTTTTTTACTCTATTTTTTGACAATTTTTTTTATGTAGGGCCATATTCTTCAAGTATATACATCTATTGTCATGTATATGATTAAATCTGTACGTGTAAAAATATTTAATAACTGTTATATTTATGCCAAGCAACGAACTAAAAGTGAAATAGTGTTTTTTTATTAAAATGTAGTTTATTGTTCTTAAAATATTCACTCAAATATTTATCTACTTTAAAAAAAACACAATTTGAGATAGTTAACCAATGTCAAAAGTCAAAAATTGTATCAATGTTTATTTACTGGTATTTACAACAACGCCACCAAATTTACCAATAATAAACTTTCCATTTCAAATGAAGCTCCAAACATGAATATTCGTTCAATTTGTATTTTCCGCCTTGAGTGAGATTGGTATCTTGAGCAAATAAATGAGCTATGTTTTCATAAAAGCATAATCAAGTTATACGTCTCTCAACTTTATTCAAGTCGGACTTACAACTCCACTTCATTAATTTCCCTTTACACACTTTCACCCAACAGTCTAGAGTAGAAAGTATTGAAATACAGAACCAAATAAAGCCCTCTCTACCCCTTACCCCACACGCCACACCTTACCCACTATTATACTTCCTTTCCTCTTCATTTCTTGGTATCTCGAATTCCCAAGGCAACACACTTCCCTCGCCCCTCTCAACCCTGTTTATTAAGGATTTATTCCATCCCACTTACCCCTAACTCACCCACAACAACCCCTTCTAAGCTGAACTTGCATCACACTTCCCCTCCCCTACTTTCTCCGCAGTTTAACGAATTGTAGAAACGTGCCACACATACTCGCCGTGTTGGATGGGCCGTGAAATACAACATTAAACACTAGACGCGCTTACCGGCAAGTACAAGGCAACAACTGACAATACGTATTATGCTAGAGCTGCGTAGCACACAGTACCAAACAAGGTTACACAAAACTGCATTACACTTCGGACCCCTAGTTTTTAATACAATGACTTTGTATTATAAGCCAAACAAATATATAATAATTTTATCAAGCAGGAAATTATCTTTTTGACGACAAATTAATATTACTTGGTGACTGTGTAGCAAATTCTGCAATTTATGTTAAAATGTTGTCAGATGATGTAAGAAAAGAATGACTGTACGGAATTTAAAAAATGTGGTACACAAAGTATTACTTTTAGATACCAGCAACATACACTTCAAATGATGTGATAACATAGAAACATTCCCAAATTTATTTTTATTGCGATATTATTTGAAAAATGAACACCCAGGACCGTCAGGTGCTTGAACAGGGCCCAGTACAAGAGGCAAAACGTGCAACCCTCTATCTTAAAAAAATATTTGACATCGGATGTGGAGAATTTTTCTAGGGGGGCAGTTATTAAAATAAATGGTACGGAACTCCGCACGGACTTTCTCTCTCTATTGTTTAAAAATAGAGATATTTACTCTAAACACGTAATATATGTGAAAAGAAATAATATAAACAAGCAAACTGAAACATAAATTGCACTATACCTATTTAAAACATTTTTTTAGTCCCTGTTTTAAATTTTATAATTTTAATTTTAAAGAACTTATGTCCTGATTTGTATGTTTGGACCAATAAAAATGATCAATATTGGGTTCCCAAGGGTCAACACTTTGTATTAAAATTTCAACTTTCGGTTTAAATGTTCGACATTTTATTAGGTGTTGGACATCTTCATGTCATCGCATTGTTATTAAATTCTTCATTTATACATTTTGTCCAATAAAAAATTTAAATATTGACTATTGAATCCAAAATGGAGATAGATCATTGTTGTACAAATATTTATCCTAAGAGGTTTAAGGAAAAATAAAAAATTTTTGAGATACTAATATTTAATTACTCTATGGCATTGGTGAATTATTACGTTGTGATTTAAGTAGTATCTCTTTAAAACTAAAGCTCACAAAATTGTATTAATATATTTGCCAATATCAGAAACCATTAGTTTTATAAAAATATATTTCATATAAAAGTTTATTTTTATTTTTAATAGTACTACAATTTAGCAATGACGAGTTATTTAGTATCTCAAATAATTGCGTAGATATGAAAATTTCAGCTCGTGTAAAGTACCCTAAAATTAATTTTTATTGTAAAATGAAAATAGCCAGTTTATTTATAATCTCAATCAATAGCTAGATACTAATTTATATCAAAATCGTTAGAGCCGATTTTAAGAAAATCGATTTTTTCTCTTTTGACCCTTTATTAAACTAGATTAAGTTTAAACAGACACACAGACAAACGGCATTACAAAGACAACCTTTTAGGATTCGGGGGTCGTAAACATCCATTAACCTTTCAGGTTATAATTTTTTTAACGGACGCAATATTTTACCTTTAGTGTTCGAAAAGTTATAAAATATCTATCTTTGCTTATAGCTTGAAAATTATTGGTTTTATAAAATTATGCTTAGAATAAAATATTTGTATTATATATAGATCTACATATTTGTAATGATAAGTAATTTCATATCTCAAATAGTTTCAGAGATATGATCCAAAAAAATGTTAATTTACGCGTCAGACCGGCGTCCTTAAAGTCTTGTTGCCGAAACATTGAGAGAAGACATTTTATTTAGAATATTTATAAATGTTTATAAATGAAATTTAATCAAAATCGTTAGTGCCGAATTTGAGGAAATCGACCTTTTCTTTTTTTGCCATTCAGTAAACTACCCTTAATTTTAGCGTTGGATATCCAATTCCAAAAATTCTTCGGGGTAACCCTATGAAAACCAACTTTTATACAAAACCATATTGCTTCATGTTAGGGAATATCAGAGAGAGTGAGATAAATCTAAATGATGGCAAGATTATTCCAGGGGTGGGAGGAGTTTATTAGTGTCAGAGTAGGGGGACAAGTTTTTTATAGAAGAGAAATATTCCCCTTCCCGGTTCTTGTACCGCTTTTTGATTTTGGGCATCTTTTTAAAAGCTTTGTGGTAGATTTTACAAGAGGAAAACAATCTATATTAATCAATATTTAGCTTGAATAAACATTCAAATGTTACAACATAATGAAGTATTTAAATTGAACTTGATCTACTGCCCAAATCTCTTTGAGTGCCAAATTTAGTTTCAGCACGAAAATAACAAACTCCGTGAAATCGCCAAACACTTCAAAACAAAGGACGAGACGAGACCAAACCAATGATATAAACTTTAAGAAATACCAGCAATTTCCTTAGTAGGTAGCTCTATCTAACGGGTTGGGCAGTGGGCACGCACTCTTCTTGAGAATGGATACGATTTTTATCATTTGAACTTCATATGCGAAATAAAAATATTTTCTCACCGTGTAAATGACTAAGTATTCCTTTAAACCGAATTATGGTTCATTTTGTTGATTTAAATGTGAACTAACAATCAAAACATTCCAAAAAATGAAGTGTTCCCTCAGTCTAGTAAGTGAAGTTCCCTAAATCAAAGAATATTTGTAAATTCTCATAAAACTGTCTATTATAATGGCAATTTATGGATCAGAGTGAAATATATAATATTATATTATAATATTAAAGATAGTAGAAGAAATAGAAACAATTCAAACAAAAGTGTAATCTTTAGACGTGATTCTAATAAATATTTCTAAATGATTGATTTTTGTTTTTCAGTGGGTTAGCATAATATTAATAGTGAAAAAAAGATGGTTTCATGTTTCATGCTATATATGGATCTCCAAATATAAATTACATCAGGGTTTTTATTCTGTTGTTAGGGCTTTCAGTTTCTGTCTAGAGGCCTTCTATAATTCAGGGGTTTTACTCTGTTTCTCTATTCATTGTTTTTGTGCTTTTAGACCTGCGTCATACTACCCATACTTTGAGCTATAAGTTTCGCTCATTGTTTGCTAGATATATCCAATAGAGGTTTTAAGTTTGTAATAACGCTTAACTCTGTTAATGTGTTAGATATTCAATCCATATTTTAATGAAATCACACTCACTCCACACTTCCTTTAGTCAAGCAATTACCCGGCCTTTCTCAACAATATTGGTTTTATCTCCGCGTCTTTCTTCTGTTAAGGCTATAAGCAGATATTACAGTAATTACTATAGTGGGGTAGGAATGGGGAAGGAACCATTTTATAGGTAATATGCTCGTGTTAGCGTGAGAAGAGAGCGGGGATCCATTAATAAAAAATAACTCTCAGTAGAAACGACTGGGATTCAAACCCTGATCTTCCCATCAACAGCAATCCAGTCTAGTACGAGAGTGACGTTTCACTGTGAATTCACACGTTCGCCCAAAAACTAGCGCGGAACAGAAACAGGATCACGTGACGATCCTTATCGGCGTGAGCTGTGCCGCTAAAGTTCAACTCATCTCTACTTTGTCCGCTCTGACAGAGATGTTCGGCACAGGAGAACCAATCAAATCTCGGAACTAAACATCTCAAACAGCGCGCATGTGCATTTGACCACGCATGCGCTCTAGAGCCAGCATCAAGCAGACAGCCTCGTTGGTTGGACTGTTCGGCCATTGAAGCGGGTAGCATATTTACTAACTGAACGCTTTTTTAAATTTAGATATTAATATGATAAATGGATTTTTGACTCGGTGAATATATACCATATACATTTTTGTTTGGTTTTCAATTCGTTTGAAATATGATATGGGTATATTTTGTAACAAATGGTAGGATATAATTATATTTACATTATTTATTGTGAATAAAACAAATATATTGACTGTCAAGCCATTTGACAACGCTATTTTGTAATGTTATTTGCCATCATACCATGTATTTCCTTATAGTTCTCGAATTTGTAAATATAACATTTATTTTTGTTTTAAATGTTATACTTCAAAGTTCGACCGCAGCAATGCGCTGTGTTGCCGGTGGAATAAAAATAATAATATTTACATCCATTCACAATAAAGCCGAAGGAAGATCTTCTAACACTATTTAAAATAAATAAAATATGGTATTTTCAGCTATGAAAAACACTTATCTTTATATTAAACACATTTACACTTCTAAGAAGTTTGTTAACTCTTCATTATATATTTTCAATGTCGGCCATTATTTTATTTCAAGGCATGCGCAGATCTATTAAACAAGTGAGTGGCGTATCACGTGGTTATAAAAGAAGTAAGAAAAGAAAAAGACGTGAAGTATATATCTCTAAGCTAACGCGTATCTCAATTTTGATAGATGGAAATAAACATTTTAATTATTTTTAAAAAAACATGTCATATTTATTGACATATATTTCAAATTTTATATTAATTTTGCATTTTAATATATATTCATACCTAGTCCATAGCCAACATTTTACCTTTTGTTATAATGTATAAGTTTACTCTTTGTACTCGGAAAAAAATATAACATTTTAAAATTTGATTCCTAGAAAACTTTTTGATGAAGATTGGGGTCTTTTTCTTCTGCGTCTTTAAAGTATGGACCGAGACGTGTGGTTCCTAATACATTTATTTTAAGAGGCCGGTCAACACTTGTTTACATGGTAAAACTAAATAAAAGATTGTGACAAAACCGTCCTATGGATTTGAAATCG
>CABFOV010010958.1:0-14807 GCA_902141375.1 Timema poppense
TAAATTTACCCTCAATAGTTGAAATCTCTGTTTTTAATTCTTCTTTCATTGCGTTCAACGATGTCGTATGTTCCGCCATCTTGCTTTCCAGTGATGTCGTCTGTTCCGCCATCTTGCTTTCCAGTGATGTCATCTGCTCCGCCACCTTGCTTTCCAATGATGTCGTCTGCTCCGCCATCTGGTTGTTCAATGATGTAGTTTGTGACGCTATTTGGTCCAGCCTGTTATTGTACTGTTCTGCCATGGCTTGAATAAGAGCTGTTAAACCCTGGATATCTGCGGCCATTTTTCTCGTTGTCATCAAGCAGACACACCACCAATATCCCACTTCTGACACCAATGTAACGTGGGGCGCACGTGACCTGGGACGTGAACGTGTGAACCACGAGTTCTCCTAGAGATATTGGGGTATGCTGCCGACCAAACACGAATGAAAATGCCCACGGAATATTCAAGGTTATGATTATTAAAATCACCACTTACATACACACACTGATTAACTGTATATCTAAATTAATTATAACTAAATAAGTAATTAAGTAAAATAAAAAGTGCCTTAATCAAGTATGTAACTTAATAAACTAATAGAGCACACAGAAATGTAAGTAAATTGAGTAAACAAATTAACAACTATAAAACACCTAATAACTACTCAAATATTTAAAAACCGTCACAAAAATGTTCATTAACACAGTGTCCACAATAACAACAAATGTCACTTGTCTCGCACACGATACACGACGGCGGTGACCCGCTATACAAAAACGCCNTGCTGTGAAATAGGTGATTCATGTGATTATTTTGTAAATTATTGTTTTTTCTTACTATATAGATGGCTGACCCTTTTTTGTGTCTGATAAGAATAATACCTTATGTACTAATATTCTTTCACAGCTAATGATGCTTTTATTTAAATGTGGGCATGAATATTTACTCAGGTTGTATACGAATAGTCAAGTACACTTGACTTGATGACTTTACACTTAGCACGCACTTGAGATCGAAGACTACAACAGACTATTCGAACGGCAAAATATCCCTTCCACACATTTGATTCCGCAGTGCTGCTTCCTACCAATGATCTTGGAAACTATTTTAAACACCATCTATGAGCCCGAATTAGCGTAGGCCATTTACAAAGTTGTTGTGACTTATTTTAACTGCACACGACAAATTAGTCAAATTATCCAACACGACACAAAACAATACAACTCTACAACACTACTAAACAACCAGTATATCTAACGTACATTATCAAAGATCACATTACTCTACGAGCTCGCTCTCTCTTACAGATGAAAAATTAAACAATTGCCGATCAAACACCACATCGACGGCGTGCCAAGGGTATCTTGCTGTCCCCCTTGGACTCAAGAGCGTGTGAGGGGTGCATTAGCACACTTCTTAACTATTCGGACGGATCTGCATTTGATCACGTGATTGCTAATACAACTATCGAGTGAAAGTCAAGGGTCGACGGTGCGTAAAGTAGACTATTCGGATACAGCCTAAGATGTGTAGTTTGTATAACCTAGTCCTCACTCCTTAGAAAGTTAAAGTTGACCAACTTCTACACAGTTACGGATAAGGACTCTGTCTTCAGAGCAATCAGATACTTTAGCATATATTTCTTACGGACCATGAACAGAGTCTTCGTTGGGGCCTTTTCACGGATCAATATTTTTTCTTCTAAAGCAGATTAATTACTCTATTGTAAAGGCCCTAGCATTTGGATTCAAAAGTTAATCGAAGGTTACTTACTTTGGTTTATTTAAATGTTGAGAATTAACATTTATTTACACTAACAAAAGTAATTAAATCAATTGTTCACTGATATTATTGCAATGTATTTTCGTTAATTTATTTTGGGGACCGTTTTAATTAATAAATTGGCCCATACAAAATACGATAATAGACTCCACTCTCCACGTGGGAACTGTAAAGATGGGATGGAAAGTGCATTCAGCCGTTTAGTCCTTAGACTAAAACATTCGTATTTAAAATCCTCATTGCAAATTGTAAATTTAGTACAAATAATATCATTATCCAGATTTTCAAGTATTGGGCTAAAGATAAGTTTCTTCCAGATGGAGAATCTTGTTCCATCTTTATTTGGAAATCTATGTCGAATAGATGTACTATTTAAACATTCAGGAACACAACACTTTTTATTTATAGTACATTATGATAAAATTAATACTTAAAACATTTTATTATTAACAAAATGCTATCACTATTAAAACAATATTTACAATCATAAAGTAGATAGCGCCATTAATGTTCACAGTTTGTAAAGTTTGAATCGATAGTCTAAATACAACTCAATATTTGCCTACAATAGCGATTACCGTGGTTATAAAAATAACTAAAATAAGGTTGAAGTATCTTCTATAACAGATATCCGACTGTGATATAATCTGTGCTACAAATGTAATATATTTACCAATTTAAATAGATGATAAAATAGTTCTTTATGTTATTAGATCAATCTATTATAAAGCATATTCGTTTGGTTAAGTAGTAAATATGACTGTTCACAACATATATATTTTTGATCGATATGGAACATTACTATACTATTATGAATGGAATCGTTTGAAACAATCTGGGATTACACGCGAAGAGGTTTGTGCCTTCACCTACCTATTTGACACATTACTTCATTTTTTTGACAACTTAAACACTGATTTGGAGAAAACACCGCCGCTCCAAGGGTTGACTGTGTTATTGGGACATGTACCGGCCGCTTTGATTTGGGCTGCCGCAACTACATTAAACTAAAATAAAGCTATATAACAGTTTCAATTCTAAATTATTGTCTTTATTTGATTTTAATCAAAAATTTTATTGAAGTCAGAGGGAACCCAGAATACATTATTAGTGAAAATATATTATGGCATTAAATGTAGAATGTCCCGTTCTAATTGCATAAGCATTAATTTGTTTGGTGATTACTGACATTTTTACTAGCTTTAGTTGCGTATAACCCGAACGGGTAGTAAGACGCGGTGCTAATAATAATAATAATAATAATACTAGCTTTAGAGAACGTCTAATCACCATGGCTGTACCCGAATAGTTTACTTCACGCGTCGTCGACCCTTGACGGTCACTTAATAGTTTAGTTAACAATCAGGGTGACCTGGTGGTCTAGGGGTAAGGTGTCGGACTTCTGTGCTGGCGGCCGGGGTTCAATCCTCGTTCCCGGCACAGATTTATCTGATTACCAAACCCTTCCTTCACCTCTGAACAAGACATCTTGTGAATTTGAGGAATGCCAGGTCTCCACTATGGTTCGGATTCCACGTTAAACTGTAGGTCCTACATTTCATCTCACAATCCCCCTACCATTACACATTAGCGTAAGTGTGTGTAACCAGAACGGGTAGTAAGACGCGGTGCTAATAATAATAATAAGTTAACAATCACGTGATCAAGTGCAGATCCAACAGAATAGTCAAAAAGTGTGGTAATGCGCCCCTCACACACCCTTGAGTCCAAGGGAAACAGCAAGTTAGCCTTGACACACTATTGATGCGGTGTTTGATCGGCAATTATTTAATCTTTCGTCTGCTATAGATAGAGCTCGTAGAGTAATGTGATCTTTGATAACATACGTTAAATATGCCGGTTTTTTGTAGTGTTGTTGTAGAATTGTATTGTATTGTGTTGTTTTGAATAGTTAGGATAATTTGTCATATGCATTGAAAATAAGCCACTACAAATCTGTAAATGGCCTATACTGATTCGGGCTGATAAATGACGTTTAAAATAGTTTCTAATATCATTGGTAGGAAGCAGCACTGTGGACTCAAGGGCATGAAAAGGATATTTTTCCGTCCAAATAGTCTGTCGCAGTCTTGGATCTCAAGTGCATGTAAAGTCATCAAGTCTGCATCAAGTCAAGTGTACTTGACTATTCGGATATAGCCCAAATCTTAGAATACACTATTTTACTTAAGAAAGCAGTCCATTTAAAATCTAACACCATCATTATACTAGTAATGGAAGGCCTTTATCGAATCATACTAATTAAATTTATATTTATTTTAAATTATTTTATTTTTTCAAAATTTAGATAACTTGTTTAGGTACAAACACAAACATTCTAGACTTAACACTTTGATGCCATCTTACACCACAATAGTCTAATAGTTTATTTTGTGAATAAAACCAAGATTCAAATTTATTAGTGAATGGAACGGCAAGTTTAGATTAAGTGAGCTGAGTAATTAGCGGCGATAGTAGGGCCTATGATTTAGCCCTCTCGTTTTAGGCTCATTTTCATTGTTATGACACAATCCATAGATATTTTCTTCACTTTATTACACACACAAGAGTACATAAAATTGGATGACATCAATATTTATAGGCCCCAATTTTTTAATACTTTAAGTTAATATAATACAAGCTAACCAATAGTTTTAAAGTTATGAAGGCCCAAACATAACCTGAGAAGCTTCAATGGCAACAGTGTGCAAAGTTGACAGCTAAATATAATTTTTAATTGTATCTATAGAACTACAAAATATAGATATCTGTTCAATTTATTTTCTTAATCTTCTCTTTCAAGATAGTGTTTTGAATAATATATTGTGTTGTAGATTTGTACAAAATATGATTTTAAAAATACACTTAATTCACGGGAAATTTTCATTAAAATTATAATTAACATAAATTACTGATATTAAATTATTATTAGCACCACGTCATACTACCCATTCAGGTTATACACACACTGATATTAAAGAAAGCAGAGGTGAAACACCACCAATTCTTATTTTATCAACATTCTTAAATAGTCCCTACTCATATTTAAGTACCAAAAAAATTTGTTTTTGGCTTTCTTTTGCTATCTGTGATGAAAATAGATAAATCGTTGACATAATTAAAATTTATCCAAAACTTTAAAACCCTAATGGATTAAAAAATTCCTTATGACTCAACATATTTATCTTTGCTTTTCTTACTGAGGGAGGTTTAGTGATGAATGCATAAACAAAGCAGAACATGAGTAATCAGTCAACCTGTTGCACCCATAAACCTGACTGACTCCAGTCATGTCTCTGGTCTTCTAGTAAAGACATGCATTATCTTGAGTCTAGCTCACTGTGATACCAGTTTGAACAGTTTATTGTTAGACTATTTAATAGTTCAGTGTGCTATAAAACAAGCTATGTAAAGACAGGGATTGTGAATTTAGTGTAATTATCTAGTGTAGACAGATAAAAAATATCTCTGTGGGCAAATATATCCAAATGAAACCTAAAATTAAGGGGACCTACTTTGGTTTCACCATTATTGTTATTACTTTCCTAAATATCAATTCCAGCTGTTTTCTTGCTGCAACCCATTTAAATATCATGATTAAAGGCCAATAAAAAGATATTTACATAAGGTTAGCCTTGAACTTGCGAAGCAATTACAAATAAAGCAAATTAATGTCTGTTCAGGTCAAGAACTATGTCCTCAATGTATAAAAAAAAATCAAGAGGTTTTATAAGAACCTTAAGACCATATTGAAGATATCATTTCAGGTGATAAATTTGCATAAGTTGAAACATCTTTAGTGATTGAAGGAACTTCTCAAGATGTGGACAGTAGTTTAACTGATTTAGGACCATCACCAATATTAAAATTACATAGTTTACCATCTAGTTGTAAATAAGTTTATGCAAAAAGAAAAATCGTAAAAGCAAAATCAGCTTTGAAAAGGAAATTATTTTGTCTTATGAAAATTACTGTTTATTGAAAGATTCTGACATCAGTGATAAATACACAGGAAACAATGAGTGTTTTTATACTTTTGTCATGCATCATTTATGTCAAAGGATGCTGCAATTTGAAAAGTGTGTCGTTGTCGTAACCTAGAGATTGTCATGTAAAAAATTACTTGATATGATCCAAGATACATTATATTCAATAGGGTATTTTATATGGGTGTCAACTTTTGTGTCAGCATGTTGGCGAGGCTGCTGGGCAACCGACCTCTACACTACTTGTGTTGGAACTTCAGTGGATCTCAGTACCAGTAACAGTGTACTTTTGTACCGGGTAGTGTGGTTCTTATTTGTAGTTGGGTAATTATTGTTTACCCCTTTATTTGTTCTTTAAATGGCAAAAATATGAGGAAGATTATGCACGGATCCATCATAAGTGGTAGGAATAAGAAACTGACAGCCCTGGTCTCTGTTTTTAATTTTTTTCCAACACTTTTCATGACACATATGTTGCTTTTGTAAAAACAAACTCCCAGGATATGCTTGTTGTGCATCAAGAAACACCATTATACAAGGGCCCATATAGTTGAAGGGCACTAGGTCACAGGTCTTATCAACTAGTTTAAGACAAATGAGTAAAGTAGAGTTTGACATTAATAGGGTGACATTTTGTATAATTTGTCTGTATATTAAGAGTTGTAAAAGAGGACATTTAAAAATGAAAAGGAATAGGTATTTTATAACTAGGCATACAACTGAAAATAAGGCATTATAATATTACCACTATTATCAAAAGCTCTTAAAATGAGTGAGTAAACTGCCTCCTTCCCCAGCCACACACAATGTACCAAGCTAAATTTGATTAATACATATATAGACCTATATATTTATTGCAGTTGATTTGACCAATAAGCTCCTTTTTTGGTCATCATAAGTATTTTCTCTACTCACCATATTACTTAAAACATAAAATGAAAATGTTGTAGTTCAAATTCCTTTACAATATTTGAATTGCACTAATATGCTAAGATACTAGCACTTTATGGCAATGTCTGATCACTGTAACTAGAACTTTTACATGCTGTGAGAGGAGTGTCAATATCTGTTGATTGTTTTTTCTCTCTTTATTCTCACATTATTGTGTTTGAGCATTGTCCCCAAAAGAAAATGGATTTATAATAGGGGAGTTAAACTAAATTACAAACAGAGAAATTAAGATTTTTGTATGCACTGTCTTACTACCAGTTCTTACATAATTCATGCAATTTTAATAGTATACTTTAATTTGTTTATTTCAGGAGGCTAAATTGATGTATGGAATGCTGTTCTCGATTAAATCTTTTGTCAACAAAATCTCGCCCTTAGATACAAAAGATGGTTTCTTGTGCTACAAAACTAGCAAGTATTCATTGCATTTTTTTGAGACACCTTCCAGCATTAAGTTTGTCATGACAACTGATGTGGGCGCTCAAAATGTAAGGGAGTTCCTTCAGCAGATTTACAGTCAAATCTACGTGGAATATGCGGTGAAAAATCCTGTGTGGCAAAACAACATACCTATAAAAAGTGAACTTTTTAAAAGCAAACTGGATGCTTTTGTTAAACAATCTCCTATATTTGTATCCAAAGCAAATTAAAATCACTACTTTCTCTCATAATTTTCTGTATTGTATTTAAATGTTTTATTGAATTCAAAACCAGCTTCCTCTGTTATTATTACCCACAGGCCCACATTTGACAATATATAACCAATCTTATCATTATATCACTAAATGTGCAAGATTTGGATCCAAACTATAACAGTAATGTGCTTTTTGATGCTGGGGGCATGTTTTCCCCATCTCTCATGATAAATTACTAAGCATTCTATTTAAAATTCACCTCCCATAGTGTTTTCCTTTAGTTAAACGGCTTAAGTTTAAGATAGCCAGCACAGGAAAATATGAATTTAAGTTCATGACTTGTGCATTTGTTAGTTATCAAATGATTTAATGATAATATATTACTCACATTGATGGGGACACAGATTAAACATCAAACTTCTCTGGCTTTTACAAATGGTTTTCCAAAACCCCTCCACAAAAATGTAGGCACAATTTATCTAGATTCTAACTTACTCATCCCTAAAACTATTAATATTAATAAATGCAGATATCCTAAACACAGGTGTGGATTAAGAGAGGGAGGGGGTAAAAGGGTCAGTTGGCCACCTTGTGAAAGTTAGAAAATTAATACAAAAAACAAAAACAAAATGAAAGTTCAAATTTTAGAAAGAAAATATAATAGGTAAATTATACACTTTTTTAAATCTGTTTACGCGCAGACACACCTTAAGCCGGGTCCACACGTGCATTATTCGTCCGTGATTAACCAACAATATGACACACAAGTGTGGAAAAAATATATTTGTTTTCATGTACAAATATTTGTTGCGCTAGTGCGTAACGGACATCGTTCTGCATAGATGGTAGACTACCAAACATCAAAGAAAACTAACAATCGCTTGAGAGCAGTTTATCAACTAATACCGAATATAAAGTATGTATGGACAGCAGAAGCAACAGAACTGTGGTAGACTCTGACACCCTGGAAATGATTTGCCCCTTCCTGGAAGAAACCCCCCCTCATCCCCCCAGATATATTTCAAATCTTCTGATATTATCAAATATGAAGCTTAAATTAAACTTTAAATGACTTCTAGATTCATTATATAATCAAAAATTTGCCGGAGAAGATTTTTTCAAATAACTACAAGACTAGAAGCATCTAACTTGCACAAAGAGTCAGGGGAGGAAAGTTATAAATAGCTTTCAAGGTCATACAAATTTCAAAAATGTCTAGAGGAGGACACCTCCAAATATATTCTAGATTTATGTCATTTTGAAGAATTTTCAGACAAGCACCACTCCAAATAGCCTAGTTTCTGAAATAATTCAATTTTCAAAATTTTGTCGGGGGAAGACCATTTCAAAGATTATCTTCTAGCTGTATCTAACTATCATAGAGAAATTAAGGTGAGGATTACTATAAATGGCTTTGAGGAGCATCCAAATTCCAAAAATTTCTGGGTGGGGAACACTTTAAATAGCTTCTAGAATGAACCATTTTTCAAAAAATGGTCGAGGATGACCACGGTTTAAACCCACATAAGATTAAATATGAATTAAAAACTATTAAATGGCTTTAAACAGAAATTTAACATTGTAAGTAACTATGTTATTTATAATTATGACCCCCCAATGAAAAAAATCTGGATTCACCCAGGGAGAGTAGAAAATTCAATAGTTCTTTAGTGCACCATTGGACATATAAATTTTTTAGCACTGTGTCTAACTATCTGTTCAGGTTATATGCATATGTACTATTACACTAATTTATTAAGGATGAGACAGGTTGAATTTATAGGAAGTACACCCACATTTCAATGGAGAGTAAGAATGGAAAACCATTGAGGAAAAACCACCCTCATTACACCCGAATGGGATTCAAACCCCGATCTTCCTGTCTTCGGCAGTTTAGTCTATTGGGAGTGTGATGCCTTAAACCATGCTGCCACCAAAGTAGGTAACGCATATTAATACTTTCAATTATATTACAAGTAATAATGTATTTGCCTACAACACAAAGTTATATGACATACCTTCTCTCAGGGGTGCAGATTATGTCCGAATGAGTGAACGAGTTTTGGGAGAAATAAGCCAGAAAATTCGGGGTACGGAGAAGCCATGACTTTTTAGCATATTATGGTTCTAATAGGGTAGTTTCATCTTGTGAAAAACAGTGGCAGACGACATTATCAGTAAGTAAAATGTAAGCTGTTTTGGAAATACTAGAACAAAGGATAACAGAACCTCAAATTGTAAAAAATATGTGCCTGCAGTATATTCCAGCAACAAATATTTAACGAGTACTTGCATTTCAGGCAACATTTTAGAGCAGCAAATAACTATTAAGTAATAATCCTTGATCCTGCCAGCCCCCATAAAATATTCAACACTGTTTTAGTTTGTGCACTTTGGTTTTAGGGGAAATTTTGTAGGTTAAGTTTTATGTTCTGAGGAAATATTGGGTCCCTGAACATATTTTACACCCCTACCTCATTTAACCTGATATAGATTAAGTATTGTTCTTATGTATTCCAAAACAGTGATGAAACCTTGAATTTTTTTGGTGCTATACTACAGCCCCAGAATAAGCTTAAAATCAAAATTAAAGTAGACCGACTATAGTGGCCGCATGTTCTAAGGAGTCACTCTAGCAAGAGACTTGATTTTCCTAAATGGTTATCCACTTTTCTTCCCAACAAATGTGGGTACACTTCTTTAAGAGTCAGCCTTCCTCATCCCTAACCCATAAGCATATATCTTGAACGAGTACTAGTAAAAAAAGGTGATAAAAAATAATTAAAGTAATGAGGGAAGTGGTATGCAAAGTGAGGGAGAATCTGACGGAGAGTTAAATCTCAACCATGTGCACTGGGTGGTTTTCCATACACAATTACTGTCAATGCCGATGCATGCAATTCAAATTTAGCCTCATCCTCTTATCTTTAAATTAAGTGTAGTAGGCTACTGGTAAACTATGTCCATTGTAAGAAAATGTTCTTAAAAATAAGCTTTCCACATTATTTTTAATAAGATGGTTTTAAAGAAATTTGGTGGGCGTTTTCATTCAAGCTTAGGGAATGTACTGTTAGATAACAGCTTGTATTGTTTTTCCAATTAGACCAACAATAAGTTGTTATAGATGCAATCCAATTTTCATAGGAAGGATAGGTGATAGAAAGTACTATTTTATCCACATTCACATAGTAATATGCCAAGTCATGTGATGTGCACGTATCACTGTTGACCATAATAGAATATTATTTTATTTTATAAAAGTGTATTTACTACCAAAATCATACTTTACCTCCTCTCCCCCAACTACAGCATTGAAGTGTTAAAAGTAAACTTTAACTTCAAGACCAGCTTTAAGAGTGTAACAATGAAGTAGACACATTGCCATTTTCCATTTACAGTGTTTGTAAAACAAAATAGTCAACATGAAACCATATTAAAGAGACAGAAAGATTGCATTATTATTTTCTAGGCTAAATACTGGTGGGGTGCAAGTGACTTAAGAGTTTACAACAGGTGTTGTCTCAGCTCCTTGTAACCCCTATCTGTGTTGCTCTAAACATCAACAAATCTACACATAGTTAAAACATATAGTGTGGACCGAAAGCCCCTTGTCATGACATTGAGGACCAATAATACCAAGAAGAAAAGTAGTTCTCCCTGATATTACTTCAGTTCTCGAAAATAATTTTATTTTTGTAGATTAAATGGTTTTCCCAATAAATTTGTTCATACCAACAAATTATATACTTCATCATCATCATCATCATCATCATCATCATCATCATCATCATCATCATCATCATCAACTGTTTCCAGTCTGTGACTGATTCAGTTTGGTAAAATTCCTCCATCTTCCCTCCTCCTTTGATTGCTTCCATTCTTCTTTCCCTTGCACACGTTCTGTTATCTGCTACTCCCACCTCTTTCTTGGCCTCACTTGCGGTTTTTATCCTACATACTTTATCGCCAGCATTCCCTTTAACAGCCTTTCCTTTTTCATCCTCATGCCCATACTATCTCATATATTCCCTGTACTACCACGCTTTCTTGGATAATTTCATTCCTTATCCTGCTTATTCTCGTGACAACTCATTCGCATGGCCTCCATTTTCGTAGTCTCTCTTACAGTCATTGTTCATATTTCTGCTGCATTTGTGACAATGGGTACATACATCATTTCCTTACACTTCAAGGGCACTTATCTTCTCCATAGCAGGTCTCTTACACATGTTTAGATCTTCCTCCACTGCCGTCTCATTCGATCCTCTCTACCTCCAGCCGACTTTATAGCTATAATAGGCCTTATCCTCTTCCTTGTAGTTACCATCACTTCACATTTTGCCATGCAAAGTTTCATTTCACACTCTTTCACATCCTCATTCCATTCCTGTAACTGTTACTATACTTCCTCTTCCTTCTCCCCCCATACCATCAAGTAATCAGAAAACCTCATGCTTTTCATTCTTTCCTCTCCAAGTTTCCTTGCCACTTTATTCATGACTTTTTCCATTACCATTACAAATATTAATAATATTTAGCGCTGCGTCTTACTACCCGTTTGGGTTATGCTTAAATACTATTTACTCAGATGGGTTAGGAATTGAGGAGGAAGTGAACCCGCATTTGCGTGGAGGTAGAGTGGAAAAACCACCCCCAGTTCACCCGAGTGAGATTCGAATCTCCCTGTCCTCGGTAGTCTAGCTCAACATGAAACTTGCGCGTTAGCTAGCTACACCATCGAGGCGGGTACCATTACAAATAGTTGTGATGAGAGATCACTCACCTGCTTCGCCCTATTTTTTATTTCAAACCACTCTGCCCTCCCCTTCTCTGTCTTGACATAACTCATGTTATCTTCTCATACATGCTCTTCACTCTATTACAAGCCCTCTTTCCACTTTAACCTCCTCCATTGCTTATAAAACTTTATTTATATCCACACTATTGTATGATTACTTCACATACATAAAATAATATCATTACCAAGTTCTTCCCAAATTCGTACCTTCTTTCCATCAGCTGTCGTATGATGAAGATAAAGTCTATATTAAAACTCTTTTCCCTAAATACAAATCTGTGCTGTTCCTTTCTACACCTTCCTTACATTTTCTTATTCTCTTTTCCAGTATCTTCTCATATATTTTTGTAAAGTGGCACATCAACGTTATTCACCTATAATTCATACACCTCTTCATGTCTTTCTTGATAATTGGTACTACAGCTCCCTTCTTCCAGTATCGTGTTCTCTTTCCATTCACTTTCAGTACTCCGTATAAACATTCTATTCCGGTTTCTCCTGGAGCTATTTTCATTTCCACAGTCTTTCCACACCTGGCGCTTTTCCTTGTTTCATCCTTTTTAATCCATCCTCCATCTCTTTTCATATAGGACTCATTTCCTCCTCTTCTGCTAATTATTTGTGCACCTCTGCTTCACTAGCATTCCTTTCCACTTTCGAGCTGAACATCTTTACAAAATATCTCATCCTAAGTTTATTTTCTTCTCCTACTGTCTTCATTCTTTATCCATTATTCTAACTTCTTGCCTTTTATCTCTACTCGTGTTTCTTATTTTGCTATATAACATCTTCTTACTTACTTTCACATTCTTTTCCAGCATTTCTGTTCATTTTTGTAGCCAATCCTTCTTGGCTTCCCGAACCATTTGCTTCAATCTTTTCTTCTTTCTATATTATTCCTCTTTCATTTCTATTCTTAAAACTCCTTCTGAATGCTTTATTCTTCTCCCCCATCACTTCCTTCACCCTGTCATCCTATCATATCATCTCCTGCTGCTTCTAATCCCTTGTCCTCCCACCAAACTTTTCTTAAACCTTTCCCATTCCACCTATACAGTTTGCATCTCATCCTTGGGAATTAGGCTTCTTGCCTTTCTAAAGGGCCCCATACACGCTAAGTCGGAACTGCCGTGTGTATGCAAGGACAGTGGCCTGAGCAGTCAAAACTGATGGACTGATGGATTTCCATCAAAGTGCACTTTGGACTGTTAAGTGCTCTCGAGCCAAATTGACATGTGTGGGGCCCTTTAGGTACATCTCTCTTTCCTCTTAATTTTTTGCCTCCACGCCCTTCCTTATCCTTCATTGTTTTATTTTTCTCCTACATTCCCATTCCTTTACATCTTACACCAGCAGCCTTTGGTCATTATCTAAGGAAACACTTGGTATTACCTTGATGTTTAGAGTCTTACTTTTCATTTCTTCACCCAAGAGGAAGTAACCTATCACCGACTTTTTCTCTCCAGCCCAGCTGTATCTAGTGGTTTTATGGCTCTCTCTTTCCTTCTTATACCAGCTATTTGCCACTTTCATTTTATTTCTTGCACATAGCGCCAACAGTCTTCAAACCATCCTCTTTCTTTTCCTACTTTTTCGTTAAAGGTTCCTCATTACTAACTGCCATTTATTTCCCATATACTTTTTTTTTCTACTGGACACCCCACTTGGGATGCATACACTTGTATCACCTCCACCTTTCCCCCTCATTTATACATGTGTATATATATATACACACAACAACATCATTGCCTAATTTTGTGAGATTATTAAATACTTTTAAATGAAATTTAAAAAAGGAATAGAAGAATCTATTGGCTCGAGTAAAAATAAAATTTTAAAGCAGAGCCTGCGCACTTAAGTTGAAAAAACAAGAGGCCCAGCACTTTAAATAAACACACACATTATGGATCAATTTAAAAGGATCTGCGAGCTCAAGTTTTTTCATTCAGAGTTGAACTGAGCTTGAATTCAATAAATGAATAGTTTTAAAATTACACTAATAAAACATCTTTGAAATTAAAATAGAATTCATATTCTTATAACGAAAATATATGCCAAATACAAATCCCACAAACATTTTCAGAGAAGAATTTTATAAGGGGGTACAAAGTTTTTTTTGGGGCCCCTTCCATTTTCCACTAATTAAAAAACTTCTATCTGAATAAAATAAAATAATAATAAAAATACAGCTACTAATAATTTAGTTATAGTAGGCCTACTAGTCTTCAATATATGCAAACATTTTCTGAGATCCCAGGAAATTTCCAGGCCCCATTTAGAACCCCGAGCCCTCCTCTCATAAGGCCTGACAACATTCTCACAAGTAAAGAGAGGAGTACCTAAACAATGAGTCATTCATCTCTACATATACAAAATACCATAGAAAACAGGATCAAATGCACAGGCTGAAGCTCAAAATTTGAGTACATGGAGACCCCTACATTTTGATCACTTTAGGTAGAAAACTTAATGTTGGGTAGAATAGTGATCGAAATACACAATATGTATAAACTATTGTTAACACAATTTATAACACGACCGGTACAGTGCTTAGCTGGAGCATCACCAACGGTTTATTATTTGAAATAGCCTTTTTTAAGACTAAATTCATGAGACATCTGTCGGCGTTACAGTGAACTACAAATGTAAACAAACAATAACGTTTTG
>CABFOV010010959.1:0-14807 GCA_902141375.1 Timema poppense
CTAGTAATTGATACATGTAGAAATATTTTTACTAAGGGTCCCACCTACTTAATGGGAACTATCCTCGCTCCAAGGTATTTACTATGGGAATGACGCTTATGAAGCTTCAAAACCACTAAACCTTGAATTGTTAAACGTTTATTTGTGAAAGGCTAACAATTTACGTTCATCTTAGAATTATGACATTTCGCTTGGAAATTTGTTTAAAAATAGCTGGTTTGATGGTTTCATGAATTTTTTAAATGATAAATATTAAAATCTATGGGTTTTTAATCATATAGATGTTGCCACTCACCTCCATTTAGAGATGAACTATATTTTGAAATAACAATCAACTTCCGAAATAGCGTGGGTATATTTAGGCGCCTACAATGTGTTTCATTCAGCATTCCTATATCAAGTTGTGATCGAATATTGTCCTCTATAGAAAACCATCTTTAATATTTGAGTACTAAAAATTGCTGTTATATTTACATCCTGTTCTTAGTTATTGTTAGGGAATTACTTGTGCCAGAATATGAGCTTCAGTTTCATTTTTAAAATAATTTTAACATGGAAATGAAATTGGTTTTAGTACTTGACACTCATTTCAGTAAAATATAATACTGTTTATAAAATTACATTGAAATATGTCCTCTTAGGCTCGGGTGTTACAAAATACTATCGAGATAACATCCTTAATATTATTAAGTGTAATTCTCGATATTTTCTTCAAATTTAACTTTTTTAATCTAGTATTTAACATTTAGATAACATGATTCAAAATACTTCTGCGTAGCTAGTTTTCCTTATTATACTATAAATTCTAAGAATGATTGAAAATGGAACTTAAGCATTGAAATGACTCTCAAAGGGCATTTGACAACAAACACCGGTGACGGTCATTTTCATTAATGATAATGACAGTCTCTGGTGTTTGTGGCAAACACTGGTGGGACACCGGTGTCCGACACTTAATTACCAACAAACTTGAGTAGCATTTTTTTCTATTATTTAAAAACGACTCAAGCTATGAGTAACTATTTGTTGTTACTTCTAAACAGAAGAATGAGGGGGAAATGCATACACGTACTTCTTCAGATTTGTGATCGGATAGAAAGACTCTTTCTACACACACTTTGACGATATGAGGCATCCCAAATAACGGGACACCACGGATAAAATCATCAACGTTGGTAAAATATATACTCATGGCGAGAACAAGAAAAATAGCTTTGTTCTTGACGTCGAAAGAACTACTGACTACTTGCTGCTAGTTGTCAGAACTACACTCGTTCGTCGCCGATGTCCCAATGTGAACGCTATTATTGAAACTAATGTATCTCGGGCACAGTAACCTTGTCCGTTGCATGTGATGGAGATCGGACACTGGGGTGTCCCACTGTGAAAAGCCGCAGTTCCAACAAATATATTTAGATACCAGTCACTGGTTTTCTTGTGCGGAAAGGCCCTAAGATTCCGATGTACAAGTGGGGTATCTCATAACTAATGTATTTGGATACCAGTCACTGGTTTTCTTGTGCGGAAAGGCCCTAAGATTCCAATGTACGAGTGGGGTATCTCACAAACTAATGTATTTGGATACCAGTCACTGGTTTTCCAGTGTGGAAAGGCCCCAAGATTCCGATGTACAAGTGGAGTATCTCACAACAAATGTATTTGGATACCAGTCACTGGTTTTCTTGTGCGGAAAGGCCTTAAGATTCCGATGTACAAGTGGGGTATCTCACAACTAATGTATTTGGATACCAGTCACTGGTTTTCCAGTGTGGAAAGGCCCTAAGATTCCGATGGACAAGTGGGGTATCTCACAACTAATGTATTTGGATACCAGTCACTGGTTTTCCAGTGTGGAAAGGTTCTAAGATTCCGATGGACAAGTGGAGTATCTCACATAGCTCTTGCTAGTAGTACTAGAACATCAAAAGAGGAGCATTGTTGTAACTACGTCAGTCACTCCTTCACTGAGACCATTTCATTAACCCTTATCGCTTCAATCCATTACACTATTAACAAAAGACAAACCCGCATCTGTGGTCGCTTTGTCTAGCTCAGGCATGTAAAACTTGCGGTGCGCGGGTCACATGTGGCCCGAATCACGACTATGTGCGGCTCGCGGACCGTTTGATGAACCAACATACAATGTGGCTCATTTAGTCTTTTTACAGACGTTGTAGACTACAACATTTGAGATTATGACATTTGTAAGCTAGTCATTATTTGGTGAAATATAGCGAGTGAGGTTGGTATATAAAATTTTACTTATTAGTAACCAAAGATCAATCCCCGAAAATGGTTAAATTTGTGCACCAAATATGTGCAGTAGTTGTCAGCACACAAGTGCGTTTCCGCTCATGAAAAGAAACATCCAGGCGACCACATTTACCGATGCATATTTGTAATATATTTTGAACGTTAATTCACTCACGTACTTGATGCAAATTTAAAGTTTTAAATTTTTGGTTTAAAAAAATATACGATAATTCTAAACATTTTATGTTATCTTAATTTTATTTTTGTTATAATAAGGATTTTAAAATTGAAACTTTTTCCACTTAGCATGGTGAAAATATCTAACTTTATGAAATGCAGCCCCCTCATTATTTTCATTGTTCAATGTGGCCCTTAGGGTCATATGAGTTTGACACGGCTGGTCTAACTCTTCACTCTCGCATTAGACTGGATTGCTGGTGACAGGGAATCGGGGCATGAATCCCGGATGGGCAATGAATGCTCCACCCAAGAAGGGTGAGGAGGGGTTAGGATAAGCAGGGCATGTGACCCCCACCTCCTACCCCCCTCCAACCAAGTCCCCAAATATGTTTAATAACAAACAAATCATATGAAATGGGTCTAGAGTATAGAGAACTAAAGATGAGTCGAATTTATAGGTTGCGTTTTGAGATCGGGCTTACGACTTGATATTTTAAAGGTCGCCTTCCTTTCCAACTCGAATATGAGGTGATTAAAAAAATAATCTTCTGTCATTGGACATACATCTTAAAGGCAGGCCAAGCAGGTCGATTCAATTGGCTTCGGCCTGCTCGCGGAATATCATCGGCCACGCGCAACTCCGCCGCTCATTCTAGAACTTATCGGATTTTCTCTGCATTTCATTCGTATCCCCCTAACGTATCACACTCCCTGCCGTTCGGATTCTGTCACGCTCAACGCGCGGGAGTATTTTAAATGTTACAATACGTTTACAGAATGTGTTTGCCTGGTTGTGAGGCGTTAAAGACTCGAGATTAATTAAACTTGGCTCAGCATCTCCAGTCCGAAAAAAAAGTACATTCCTGCGCGAGTAGTTTGTATGATCTGTTTAATTAATACAAGTGCAGGCTGGAGAATTAAAATGAGTGATATCATTAAAATACTGATGGTAAATACATCATTTTTCTTCTACGAATAAAGAGCTCAAAAGTAAACTGTTAAAATTCTCATAAAAGTTGGTCCTAAAACATTATTTCATAAACTTTCATATATATATAAACACCGCGTCTTACTACCCGTTCGGGTTATACGCATATATACTAATTACGCTAGTGTGCTAGTGATGAGGTAGGTTGAAATTAGAGGAAGTGTACCCGCACTTACGTGGGAGGAGAGTGAAAAACCCTCAGTACACCCGACCAGAATTTGAACCTCTATATACCCGTAGTCGGCTGTCTCTTGAGAGATTAGCGCCTTAGACGATGTGGCCACTGAAGCAGGAGGCATTTACATTGTGCTATTAAAAAAACCTTTCTGGGGGTGTAGTGGGGGAATGATCAGCTCTTATATTAAGGTGGGGTGGGGATATAGGTCTGAGGTAAGAGCAAAAATAACACTTTGTAACATTTTTCCGGCACTTTGAAATATTGCAAGAGTACGTGGTATTTTTTTTATCTTGTAGTTCAGTAAATTTCTATGATTCTATTAATAAAGATTAGAAAAAACCTTATTTATATTAAAGTTATGCGAAAGTTTGCATTTTAACGTACTAAGTAGGATCTTTTTTTACTATATAAACATGGAATTTATGCTAAAAAAAATTTCAAATTAATAAACCACATGGAACTATCGTGATTATTTTATAAAATTAGTAAAGATTAGTTCCGTGATGTCCTGCCATGAACTCAACTATCGCCTAAGTAGCCTGCGTACCACCTCCACCACAACACACTAACCCTCAGATGTTTGTGGCTTTCTTTGTTACAACTTTGGTGTCAGATATTCTGACAAGATCAACACCCCCACGACCCTTGGTCACTGACCTGTTAATGGTCTTTGATTGCATATCACACCTTAATATTTTTGGAAGGACCCCCGTTCAACTCTATTATTAATATTATTATTATTATTGCCGCGTCTTACTACCCGTTCGGGTTATACGCACTTACGCTAATGTGTAATGGTAGGGTGATTGTGAAGATGAAATGGAGGACCTACAGTTTAACGTGGAATCCGAACCATGGCGGAGGCATGGCATTCCCCACATTCACAAGATGTGATAATAGTTGTACACGTCTTGTAAGGGGTGAAGGAAGGGTTTGACAATCAAATAAACCTGTGCCGGGACCGGTGTTTATAGTTCTTTCGTTACTGTTACAACTATTAGCTAGATTTTAGTTATGCGTTATATGTATTTACTTTACATATATACTAATGGTTTACGTCTTTCATAAAACCCAAGTAAATAGGTTTAAATTATTGTTAAAGCAAATGGAAATTAATGTTTTATTTTATTATTTCATAATTACATTATTATTATTATTAATATAATTATATTATACTACTATAAAGCCACATGGCTGACTCACTGACATTGTTTACCCACTTCCAGATGAGCTATAAACTTGAAATTTTGCAAAATTATAGCTTCTAACCTGTAACCGACGGGAAAATTCCAAAAAGTTTTAAATTTTAATTTTTAACCCCCGAAAAAAAATTTCAAAATGCCGTAGCAACTTTTAAGTCGGTGCGGACCTTTCTTTGGAGGTCTCTTGTGGTTAAACGGTAAGACTTATCAAAAACGGCTTTGGAATTACAATAGTTTACATCCACTTAAAAAGAAAACTCACTTGGGTTTTAGGGGCGGAGCCCCCAACGAGCAAAGCAAGTATTTATACATAACTAAGTGCTTACAATTTTAATTTTTCATGTAAGGTATGTTAGTTGCTTTGTTTGAATAGTTTATTAAAGTCAAACATGTTTTCATTTGATTACAGTTCTAACCATTTGATCTATTAGGTTATTTATGTTAAATAAAACGAAGACTTGATAGGTCCAATAACCTTAGATTTACGAATGGGAATATTACCATCTTAGCGGATACCCTTTCTGATTTTGTGTCAGGAGTAGGGATTCTGATTTTTCTCTACGTCAAATTTCCCGGAAGTCCGGAATAGCTTTGGAGTATTTTCCGTGTTCCAGGAATTAAAAAAAAATTATTTTAAAATATATTATTATAACCGTAGAATATAAGGTAAAAAAAATTAAGAATATAAGATTATAAAAAAAACCACGATTTATTTAATTAAACCACAATGTACTAGACTTAACAAAACAACAGTTCAATTTTATTTATATCCAGTTTTCCCTTTGCTGCTTCGCTTTTATTTAATTATTAAGAATATCCACACGGTAACTTATAAGAACAAAATATAAACGTTATTAAGCATACGTTATCTAAAGGTTGTTCTAAAAATTAAAAGTTAAGAAATAACGATTATTCTGTTAATTTAAGTGGTTCATTTTTTTTAGCACCGCGTCTTACTACCCGTTCGGGCTATACGCTTTAAGCACTAATTACGCTAATGGATTAGGAATTAGGAAGGCTGAATGAGAGGAAGTGAACCGCATTTTGGTGGAGGGAGAAAGGAAAACCATTTAGGAAAAACCACCCCCAGTTCACCCGACCGAGATTCGAACCTCGATCTCCCCGTCCTACAGCAGTCGAGCTCAACACGACTAGCGCGTTAGCCAACTACGTCACCGAGGCGGGTGGTTCATAATTTATTACAGTTGAAACTTGAGCCAATTTAATTGTCCTGTTTTTTTTTAGCATATTTTGTAATAAAAGTGCTTAAGACCTACGAGCACCAAAATCCGACCTTTTGAACACCCAAAGAAAGATGCTATAGTGAGCAGCCTATCACACAAAACCAAATTGTTCTGTTGGCTCAGTACCAAAGATTAAGCAAGAATAAATATTATAAACTGATTACCAAACCCTTATAACACTCTTATAATAAAATTAGCTTTTTTTTTTTTTGTCTATATGAAGCAAAGAAAAGCGTTCATTGGCCGGAGTAATCACGCAATTCATTGTCGGGTACTTCTGCTAGTTTATGATATATTAACTTTTAATCAAGGCATTTACACATTTATTTAGAAGTCTGTTAAAAGTTTTTGTTACAACATTCCCATTTATTGGTTAACAATACTTCAAAAAGAAGCTAAATTAGCAGTTCTTCTCTCACTGGCTTCAAAAATATGAAATTCTTTCTTCAGGATTTTTTGTGTTATTATTTTGACTAATTTTATTCAGTTACGGGCTTAGTTCATATTCTATGGCAATTTACGAGTACATTGACCAATTATCATTTTCATTTGGTTTTTCACTTGGGTTTGTTTTTTGATGACGAAATGTCAACGAAGAGCGTGCCAATTAATTCTTTTGCGAAAGAAAAAGTGTAAATTTGCTCACTCTTATCTTTTATTATTACACCTTAATTTGATTCTGTTAAAGATCTTTTGTTTATCCGAATTCGATGGATCCCCTCCGTCGTGACAATCCACTGATGCTGGATCTTTGCAAATAATTATTCTTGAAACTCGCTTTAGGGGCCGCATGGTCTAAGACGCTATTATTGCAATAAACTAGACTGCTGAAGATGGTGAGCTCTTGGTTCGATTCTGGTCGGGTTTATTGAGGGCGATTTTTCCTAAATGGTTTCTCATGCTCTTCACGCAACTGTGGGTACACTTCCTCTAAAATACACCTTTCATCCCTAACCCATTAGTGTAATTAGTATATACGCGTATGATCCAAATGGGTTGTAAGAGGCGGTGCTAGAGAAAATATATATTCTTGGACATTTTGTACATCGTGCCAAATATTCTGGAGTGTATTTTTTTTAAATACTTCAAAAAAAAAATCGATCATCCATAATGTTGCTGAAATTTGAGAGACGATTAGATTTTTAACATAATGAAATCATGGATAAAAAACTTTAGGGTCGTAGGTAAGACTGCTTGCTACTTTTCAGGGTAAACGTAGTCTACATGCAGTATATTATTCGTCACATCACAGACCACAAATATAAACGTCTGCAATCAACATAAAATGCCTCTACATACTGTCTGGATCAGACAGACAATCACTGTGTTTCATTTATCATAATAGTACATAAATTAATATATAACTAGCCCGCCTCGGTGGCATAGTTGGCTAACGCGCTTGTCGTGTTGAGCTCGACCGCCGTGGACGGGGAGATCGAGGCTCGAATCTCGGTCGGCTGAACTGGGGNGGGATATTTTAATGGATTACTACAGCTTTTTACCCGCCTCGGTGACGTAGTTAGCTACTCGCTCTGGAAAACTAGGGGGGGGGGGGTTCCTAAACGGTTTTCCACTCTCCCTCCACTCAAATGCGGGTTCACTTCCTCTAATTCAACTTTCCCAATTCTTAATCCATTAGCGTAATTAGTACTTAAAACGTATCGCCCGAACGGTTAGTAAGACGCGGTGCTAAATAATAATATATAATTAGATTAGCTATGTGATATTATAATTTATAATCAATAATATTGTATATTAACAAAATTAAGTTTGTCTTTCATGAGTGTTGCGCAATATCTACCACACAGCAAAGTTCCAATATTTTCTTTTAGTTGTTTTATGCTTGAGAAAAAATATTATATTGTGGTTATTTATATTACTTTTTGCACTAAAATTACATGGGAAAGGTTTTATTGCACAATTGTTTGCAATATTTCCTGTTACTCTGAAAAATCAAGCTCTTATCTCAACATGCAATTCGATTTCTTTAAATTTTTTCCATATAAATATTAATTCGTAATGTACAAAACAGCTCAGAATGGCTATAATTTAACATACATTGAGTTTTTTTTAAGCTATCATTATTTTTATTGGTGAAGCTTCGAAGCCAAAATTTATTTCTAAGCGAAGTCTAAGCTGATGTTTGTTTCGAAGCCAAGCCGAAGTTTTGTACACCCCTAAATTAGAGTATTTGTTGATATTTCAGGATGGGGTAGGCCAACGGCCAGAACACCTTTTACCGTTAGCTACATGCTTAATTATAATATCAATTGCATATTATCTAATGATATACTAATTTTTGGTCCATCATTTCAAACTTAGTCTTTAGTTTCGATGTATTCCTAATAGTAAAAATACATTTCCAATCGCCGATCAAATTTTACCGTGTTTATATTTTGACTCGTTTCAATTTTTCCCGATTTGGTCTTTTTAAATTGTCAAAGAAAGAATAGGGCCTACATGAAAAAGATTGACCTTTGAATTGATCGGAAAAATCTATTAATCGGGGGTAGATAATATATTTTTGTTAGGATCAAACCAAGATAAACCATCCTTACTAAGCGGGAAGCGTTAAGTGTAGGTGGCTTACACTTATAAATTGCAAGGTACAATATTCAATCTCGATTCCCGACCGATTGCACTAACGTTTGCTTCTTTCTCCAAGGAATGAATGACCTGAAAACTCATTTACATTATCTCTTTTCATAGATCAATTAATTATTTGACATTGTTAATGACAGTCAACATCCCACTAAAACTTAATCATAATACATTTTGGTCGGCAATCACATCAATAGAAACTGGATGTTCATAGAGCGCTAAAACTGTCGGGACAAAAGCCTTGCACTGGGGGTGCTATTTTTAAACTAGTGGTGTTCGGGCGAATTCAGTTAAAAGTGGACTGTTGGAAGACATGACTGCGCGAGAGGGGGAAATAACTTCTCTGGAGGAAGCGTGTTGGTTAGTCAAATGGAGGGGGAAGTGTTTTTTTTACCTTGTCTCACCCATTAAGGCCAGTCTACAACCAACATACCCGCTTGTCGGACTCGCAACCAAGCAATCGCAAATGCACTCGTAATTGCGCTTTTATTAAATTCAAAATAGACTGTCTACAATGAAAAGTCTTAAAACGTAATTTCAACCAATAGGAACAAACAGTAAACATGACTATAAAAGTCAAATTCATATTAATGTTTTCAAATAAGAAATAAATATTTTAAAAATATTTAAATGGTTAAATACACATCATTTTAATTGAAAATCCTGTATTAATTACTATACATTTCCAAGTGTTTTTGTCATAAACTAAATAACTTCATATTATTTGATTTTAATAGTCCATCCATATTTGTTTTTTGATTGGCTGAACGCAAGCCAACGCAACTACATAAACGCAAGAGATGGACAATGTTCATCTCCTCCCGACAAGCTGGTCCGACAGTTCCGACAGTTCCGACATACGATTGTGTTTGCGTAAGCTATTGTAGACAGACAAAATTACGTTATTGCGTAGTTGCGAGTCCGACAAGCACGTGCGTTTGGTTGTAGACGGGCCATTACTCACATATGAGGGCTCTTAAGTCTAGGGGTACAACACCACATTCTTACTGAGTGTATTTGCTGATGTCTACAATGTGGGTTCCTTGTGGGTTTTTTTCATCTCCATTTTAAGGTAATGCGGGATTATTTCATCATAACTACACACATATTATTACAACCCATTAGTAGAATATACCAGTGGTCATCAAATGGTGGACCGCGGTCCGCATCCGGACCGCAGATACATTTTTTTTAGGACCTGGACGAGATAGTGATAAACATAAGAAATGATGCTATTTCAGTGTTGGGCAACTAGTATACATGGAAGGCCAGCATTAATAAATAAGTAAAATAATTAAAAGGAAAGAAAAATCACGTTTTTGAATTACACAGTATAGTCCTATAGGGCTTGAACTTGAGTCACTTAAAGTTTTGCCGGACCGTGGAAGTATGTAGAGTTTTTAAAATGGACCTCCATCAAAAATAAATGGAGACCCCTGGACTATACCCTTAATCAACCTGGTGCTAAATGCCACTGGGGAATGCTTATATTGTGATTTGAACATTCCTCGTGGTTGAGTAATGGGCACGCCAGACTCTCATGACTGTACTTTGTATAGTATCTCCATAGGAGGCTTGTTCTGGAGCAGCGTATCGAGTTTCCGGTACTGATGAGGGCTCTACTCTGTTCTTTGTTAGGGAAATAAGACGCGGCATCCAACCTGCATGTGTGAGCTAGTTCTTACCATCCATATACATGCCAACGTAATAAAACACATCTTTTTACAAAATGTTTTAAAACTTTTTTAGCTATAAGCTTGCGTATAACCCAAACGTGTACTAACTACTAAGACGCGGTGAATAAAAAGTATGCCCTAACAGGCTACCCGCAATGGTGGGGATGTGGAATAAACGCCAAACCCGTATAGTCTGACTTACTGGTTACGTAGTCAGGGTTCGAATCCCGGTTGGGTGTACTGGGGTGATTTTTCATCAATTGTCTCCCACTTTCTAAACGCAAATGTGGGTACACTTCATTTAAGTATTACCTTCCTCATCTATTCCCCTTTAGTATAAATAAGTACATATGTCCCGTATGGGTAGTATGACGTGGTGCGAAAGTTCACAAGTTTTTAATCTTATTTTAAAGTTATAATTGTTATTTTAAAGCCACATATAGTACTAATACCTACATTGGCCTATTTTTTTGTTTTAACTTTATTATTATTATTATTATTATTATTATTAGCGATTTGGATCTCCTAATTAATTGATATTTCAGATAGATTGTTCATTTGATGTGAGTTAACTTACGTCGTTGCAAGAACATTGAATGTAAATACGTTTCTAATAGTTGGCTATGTAAATGAAACAGTACACACATTGTTTGTTAACTGGAGAAATGTAGGTCTAGGTCAGAAGTTGCCAAAGTCATTGAGTTTAGGAATTCTTTTAAGGGTCACCGCGCACTGGGCGACCAGCGACCAGCGAGAATCCTTGTGGTAAATGGGACAGCGCGCATTTGACTGCNNNCGACCACTGGGATAACGAACGGCGCCGCAGGCGACCAGTTGGTAAACTGGACAAATCCACTATAAATTAGAAATAAAATGGTCGATCGCTTCCTTGGTCGCGGAGCAAGTTACTGGTGTCTAAAAGGTCACAGCGGCTGGTCACGAGGCTCGTCGTGTGACCTGGTAGCCCAGTGTGCGGTGACCCTAAAACTGTCAAATTGTTTCACGAGATACCCAGATTTAAAAAAAAGGTCCGTATCGCGTTTTGGTTTATTATTTCAACCTGAAGGCCATCACACATTTGTTCAAATGGGGGTGGGCTTTGTTTGAGACTTGTGAAATCGACTAGAGAAGGAACTAAATGAACCTGGACGATGCAGTTTTACACACAGCACTAAGACCCATAATATATTATATTCTCACACACACATGTGTGTGTGTGTGTGTGTGGTGGGGGTGGGTGTTCTTATTTGCATATATATGTATATTAGCAACCTACTGCGGACGGGAGGTCAGGGTTCGAGCGCCAACTGGATGAATAGAAGGTCGAGTTTTCTTTGATAACTTATCATCCTATATTCAAGCAAACGTCGCCACTCCCTTAACTCGTATTTCTTATTTTGTCTCCTGTAATTTATTAAGATAAATGTTGCGATTTTAAATCTATTTTCACTAATTATATGGATCCTAATGAGCAAAATCCCCGCATATTTGGACAAGTAGTCTAAATATAATACTCGGCATTTCACCTAGAGGCTATTTAACGTCTTATTTTTGAACCATCTTGTAGTATCAGCTCACAGCTTACAAACCAACTTAATTCTAGAACAGACACAACGCCCAGTCTCCCATACGTTAATTTGTTAATTCATCAATGGGAAAGGCGAAGCCCGAATTTCATCAATGATATACATTATTTTATAGGCATTGTCGGGAATCGAACTCTGGGCAGCCGGAATTAAAGTACTAAAGTCATATTGTACTTATCTCTCTCCCCCTCTGACCTCCTTTCTCAAACTGACATCCTGCCCTAGCCTCATTGTATGCGGGACACATGTATATATTGTTCTGATCTTACCTTCGTTCAGCACAGCTCAACACCGAGGACTTGTGTAGAGTTGGTGTTGGTGTTGTTGTTGTTGTTGTTACCCTGTGTTTATTCTTNGCCCTAGCCTCATTGTATGCGGGACACATGTATATATTGTTCTGATCTTACCTTCGTTCAGCACAGCTCAACACCGAGGACTTGTGTAGAGTTGGTGTTGGTGTTGTTGTTGTTACCCTGTGTTTATTCTTTAAATTGATAGGCACGTGGACTTAGTCAAGCTCGTATTGTCCACTAAAACGGTGATGTCAAGGCTGGGTTTCAAATCACAACCGCGCAAACGCTCGTACTTTTCATCTAAATTATATCATACTCACGCCTACCCCATTAGTATAAACCATACGGATAACTAGGACGGCTAGGAAGTGCTGTTAAAAAACTTTTATTTCTGAGTTGAAACCCAGTTTATTTTTCCCGCAGGTGCATTAAGGTGGGAGTGTAGGGAACGCGAAAAAGGGGCAGCGATTTTGCAGTTTTATAGCAAAAAATTGTTTGGTTAAAATCAATAAAATATTTTTTTCAGAATGATAACCTCGAAAATTCTTGAATATATCTTAAGGGTGTCCTAAAATGTAATGACAATTTTTTATCTTCATTTAAAAGTTAATCATTAAATACTAATATACTGATAACAGATATTCAAAACTGTTTCTATAAAAACTCCAAAAACACATAATTTTTTTTTATCGCGTTTACATTCCCACTTTGACAGCACAAACCGGTTATCACAGAGTTTAAGTCTTCGGGCTCATAATATAATATAAAAGTAATAAATAAATTCTTTGAGCCTTAATTACTTACACCCTCAGTTTTTCTAAATTACTTATGCCAAATTTCAGCTCTCTCTTTTTTTTGAGCTACTTGAACCGGTGGTCTAATATGTTAACATCACAAACTTAAATAACCTTTTTCATATTAGTTTGAGACATATTTTTGTATTTTGTTAGCCAAGATATTTATGTTCGGTTCGGTTCGGTTGTCGTCAGCAGCACACAAGCTGCACCTAAGTACGAGACAGGTGATTTCAAACCAATGAATTCACTAACTCCATTGTGATATGACATTGAATTGAAATGCACTTGAGATTTTCTTTGATAATTTTACAATGTTTCAGCTTTCTGGGTTTCTTGGTTTTGGAGTTATCCACGTCGGTGGTTAGGTGATCTAAAGCTTTTAGGCTTTGAACATATTATGTAGCCAGAACAAAAAGCCCAAGGTCCACACTCTCAGGTTCCCCTATTTCTTTATGCCAAGTTTCAGCTTTTTAGGTTTCTTGGTTTTGTAGTTTTAGCGTCAACACACACATATTATATTTTATTATATGATTATTATTTGCTCTTATGGTCGTACACATAATAATGGATGAATGCAGATTAGTGGACACCGAATATAAGAAAGTAATTGAAAATATTTTTGATCATTCATAATTTTTGGCAATCAAGTTAACGATGCAGCAAAATTCGCCGTGATGAACTAAATAATGTTTTATTGATATCAAAGAATCTTTCCACTAACACGAGACTTAATTATTTAAATACGACAAGCGAACTTTTAATGTTAAAAATAATTCTTGGTGCCCATTGACACGGTCTTAGTGGACTAGTGTCGACTAGTGTTATCATACATGTAAATTGTGTTAACTTGCATTTCTTACTTGTTTAAGTAGGAATATCTCTTTTAAAAACATGGTGGAAAATGAGCTGGTTCTCATTGAGATATATATATTTGAGCCAATACATTAATCGAGGATTTAGAGAATATAAAAGGAAACAAAACCACCGTAAACGGTTAATCTAGGGTAAAAAGAAATTCACAAGGATGCTCAAATACAAAGTAAGTAAGAGCGGAAGATTTTGATACGTTCCAAAATTATCTCCATCTCACAAGTGAGACATTTCAAGAACTACTAACCAAAGTCACTCATTGGCAGACTTTAACAGAACGGTTATTTGTGATATCCGACACCTTAGATCAGTTGATGGCATGTCTTTCTACTCAGTTAAGAGCCCCGGGTTCAATTCCCGGTATGGCCTAAAAACATTACCATCGGTGAAATGTGGGTTTACTCTTTCACTGTGATGGATCGGCCGGGGACTGGATGTTGTGCCTGTCCTAGTCTTAAGTTAGATTATAAGGTGTATGAAGATACGACAGGCCTAAAGTCTGTTCAGTGTAGGAATTGTTTTCTGAAATGACTTTTTCCCTAACCGAAATCTATTATATAGTAGGATATTAGTAGTAAAAAATACCTTTCGGAGAGTAATTCCTGCCCTGCATGTAGTATATAGCAAGCCAGTAATGGAAAAATATATGGCTTAATAAAAAACTGACCCAGGCCACACGCTGGAAACCCTTATGAAAATAATGTGTATAGTAAGTATAATGTTTACCCTTTTTACAACTATCATTTTTAAATGAGCTAGGCCTACTTAATATGATTGTGTTATTTTCTGTAAATATTGTATTTATTAGTTTTATTTATTTAAGTGTCATTATTTCTATTATCATTATTTATATTATAATGGTGACCTGGCGGTCTAGGGGTAAGGTGTCGGACTTCTATGCTGGCGGCCGGGGTTCAATCCTCGGTCCCGGCAAAGATT
>CABFOV010010960.1:0-14806 GCA_902141375.1 Timema poppense
ACTAGGCCTGAGTACTCAATGAAAACTAAGAGAGATATCAAGCTAGAACTTGGACTAGGCCTGAGTACTCAATGAAAACTAACAGAGTGCATCCTTCTGGGATAATTTCGTTCACTGTTATTTATCCGCCAATTTGTAATCTTGTCTTCGACCAGCTGTTTAACATAAACTGAGTATGCTATGTCAGAAGTCGTTAAAAACTCCTATCCACTGACAACTTATTCATCGCTGTAGGTTCTGTATTAGTAGTTGAGAAAAAGGTATGTTGACAACAGAAATAGCAGATAGGATTACTCAATTCTGGATTTAGTTGACTCGGTTGTAGTAACCATCTGGCTACAATTAACCTAATCATTTTTCCAGCTCACACACATTTCCATATACGAGTATGTTAAAAAATGTATTTGTTATTAACCATCAACTTCGGTTTTAGTGAAACTAAAAACTAATCCGTCCAAAGAAAAAAATGTATTTTCAACATATTAAATTTTTACAAAACCCTTATTGGGGTTTGAACTCAATACTTGAAGAAACTGTTTCTGTACCAGAATGTTGGTAGCACGTGGAGCAACTGAAATGATAGAATGGACAGAGTGGAGACGGATACTGCTCCCTGCCATACGGTCCTTAGCTTCGTACCACAGTTACAGCAACCAATGGCAGACCGGCCAATTTGCTGTACGCTACATCATAACTATGCTGACAGATCATGGAGGAGTGGAGCATCAGCATCCATTATTAAGAATTGGTGCCCCCCCTACCCCCGGTTTAGCTCCTGGATGTGTTAATATTAAAGTATAGGATGAAATGTCACTCAAGAAACTGCTAAAAATCGTCAATGACAATTACTTTGTAATAATTTATCCTATCAATATTAATATGTAGATATTTGTTGGTTTTAGCACCACGTCCTACTACTGATTCGGCTTGTACGCTTATTTATTAATTATGCTAACGTGTTAGGGATGAGTAAGGTTGTATGTAAATTAATTGTACCTACATTTGCGTGGAGGGAGATGGTTAAGTAGAAGTTACCCTCAAAACACTACCGGTATTATAATCCTGATATCCCCGTCATCAGCAGTCTAGTCTGTTGCGAGACTGGTGCCTTGGATCATTTGGCCACCGAAGCTGGTAGAACTAGGAGGTTATAAGAAATCCATCTTACCAGATGAAGAGACCCGTGAGGCTGTCAAGGCTGGCTCCAACACTGAACTAAGAGAGAGAGGAGCTTGCTGCGAAAAGGGCCTTTTTGCTTCAATCATCTATCTTGATTAATTAGGGTTTGAAGTCACTGCCTTCCAAATTTCATGATGATATCTTTGAAACTGAGCTAGCTAAGGGACTTTTTGTAAAGCAAAGTTGGCACAATTTTCCATTGCCAGTTGATCCCAGCCAAGCCAGATGTGATCATGTTATGTAGGTGAAGTAACATATTATTATATATGTGTTTTTAATTGTGTTTATTAACTGTTATAGTAGTAATTTAAAGTAAATTTTATATTTGAAAACTTGAAAATGGAAGTGGACGATGATTTTAGTGACAGTTTGTCCGAATCTGAATGTGATTTAGTAGGCCTGGACATAAAAAAAAACAAGAAACATAACCAAGTCTTGAAAAAGGACAGTAGACCTGGTAATTGGCCTAGAAATGTTTCTAAAAAAATTCCGAAATGAGGTAAGTCCTATGTTGACTGCAAAGGACGAAAGCACGAGAAGAAAGTTTTCAAATGAATTCAAAAGTGCTGTCCTAAACGTTGCTTTCAACATGTGTTACGTAATTATCAAGAAGACTTGTTCAACAACTTTTATGGTTATGGAGATAAAACAAACCAAGACAAGTATATTTCTGAATAGATGATTAAGAAAGATATACAAGCAAGGAAAGTTAATGTGGAAACAAAATCAGGGAAAATCTTTGGGAATATTATGTTTCTGTTCGAGGATTTAGAGTTTCAGTTGGTCCTCAGTTTTATACCAGTATCTTTAATATATCATTAAAACGAGTCCGTTACATAAAAAAAATATTTCTGAGGGCTCTTTGGACTTTTAAGAAAAAAGAGGAAGACATGATAATCGAAGAAAGATTCCTGACTATAAGTGGGAGTTGGTTAAACAACATTACGGTACATTTCCGTACACAGAAAGCCACTATAGTAGTATATGGATCGTATGGCCCCATATGATCTTTGACCTCTGACCCCGATCCATGTGATGTAATCATTGCATGTTATGTCGCAACACTTCACCCTTTGGTTTTTCCTGGTGACTGGTGTCATTTTGGCCGCTCGACAAGACAGTAATATATCACAAGCTTGAAACCGTGACCTTGAAGCCGTGACCTAGAAACCATGAGCTAGTACATGCTGTCATTGATCCTTGCATCCCTCCCCCGATCCCTTTCTATGTGGCAATGGGTTATCCCTAATGGGTGGCGCCAGTTTGGCAGCTCGACATGACAGGAATAGATTGTGACCTTGAAACTGTGAGCTAGTGCATGAGGACATTGACCCTATCAACCCTCCCCCCAGCAATGGGTTTTTCCGATGACGTAATTGAACTGTCGCAACCCTGATAACTCATACCAGGCGCCAGTTTGGCGGCTCGACCAGACCGAAATAGAACACGACCTTTAATTATGTCGCAGCCCTCCCCATCTATGTGGCAATGGGTTTTCCCTGATGACTGGAGCCAGTTTGGTGGTTCGACAACATAGGAATAGATCACACACTTGAATGATGTCGAAACCCTCCACTTCTATGTGGTAATGGGTTTTTTCCTGTGATGTCATCGTAAACCTGGCACCAGTTTGGTGGGGTTGACAAGACAAGTCGATACAAGAATAGCGGGAGCATCTTCACAGCTCTTATCATACACAATCAAGGGCCTCTCTCTCCAGATGGAAACGTCATAGTGATTTAATAATTCTCAGTTAGGGGCCACTAACCCTCACAAAAGTCTACTAAAATTGGCTGTTTGGTACCTACCTTTGACATGGGAGGATATATTAGGTTAGCGGCTTGATAACTCGAAACTCGTATATGGTTGCACTAAGTGTAAGAGAAAGACAGGTTTTGCATGAATAAAACACGATATTAAAAAAAACATATTTGTTATATATTAAAGGCTTTACAGACATACATAATATTTACTATACACGTTTACAGGAATGACGCATATATTCGTTCAAGCGTTTTTCTACAGTGTATCTTGATGTGTTAGTAAAATTGTTTTTAGTCACAATCCAGCATGTAATAGTCCAAACCAACGACTTGACGTGTATAGTAGGTAGCACTGATAAGATCCAGGTTTATGAAGTGCGTTTCCCCGTAAGCTGTTTGAGATCAATGACAATCGCTGATTCCGCTAGCTTATCGCATACATCCACGACAAGTGTGTCGATCAAATCGCTGCAATATTGGGTGATGGGTGTCGACCACATATCCCGGTGGTCGACGGCGACGTTGATGAAGTCCTAGACCTCAAAAATATGCTCTCAGCTTGGTGCTAGATAGGTGACCCGTTTGAGTTCGCCATCTTGTTTCTCGTTGATGACCATACGGTGCTCGCACATGCGTCTCAGAAAGATTTAATGATAAATCAGACTAATCTTCTGAGGAGGTTGGGTATAGCTGAAAAACTTTGATATGACTGGCTTGTAGTTGCACAGTTCTTGCCACTCTGTATGGTTAAACACCACACAATTCACTCCACATTTTTTTACCTGGACATAGGGCATAAAGTTGTTCTTGTCGCTCATCCTGACGATGACTCGTTTGGCGTCGACTACCTCCAGTGGGAGCAAAGTGTTGAAAATATTGGTGATGGTATGTGGCTTCCCCGGCTTTGCTTTGCGGGTGCAAACGTCTTAGCCTTCCATGATGTTTGATCCCTTCAACGACTGTCGTGATTATGGCCATCATGCCATCGGTACGCCCCTTTTATAGACGCACGCTGATTGTACGTAGCATCTTGAGGGGGTGGCAGGACCCTAAGGTCTTGAAAAATGTGTTGTAAAATCTCACCACCTTAGCGTCGTTGCCTGTATGATTGATGGGTGAGAATAGGGTTAGGAAAGTTCTCATCAGAATGTCCTGAGCGTGATAGAGAAGGTATATGTGACAGTAATAGCAGCAAACGTCTGAGGTTATGCTTTGAAGTTATAGAGTGCTATGAGACGTGCAAGAAGTGTTTTTGAGTATAAATGCCAACTGTGACTATTTACGGGGTGGGAAATCATAACTATCAAAATATTCTCCAATGCCGTTATTGTCGATAAATATGGTGACCCAATGCGTCCCAGGATTGGTGTGTGTATCAGTGTTGATGACGAGATTGGGAGGTCAAGCTATTCTTGCGGGTATTTGATCAGCAGGGAAAACACCTGACCGTACAGAACGAAACCACTGGTTTGTTTTCAGCGCACGTCTTATGGTGTGCGTGTCCATCTTCAATCATCCTATCTCAAAGTCCCCAAACGATGGAGGCCGAACAGAAATCCCATACAAAACTATGTGCCATGCACATGGTGCGGCCCAATTTAATTGTTTTCAAATACGAACAACCTCTGTCGTACAGATCTACGACGGGAGTAGGCGTGTATTTGACTAGAAATTTTTTCTTATCTTCTCCCTTGACGTAGACAGTTTCTGAACGCGTTGTGGCGCGAGAGATGAGGGATTCGAGCAGACTTTAATCCACGTCACCGCTATCCCAGGGAATACAGTTCATTTTGTTGACGATATAGTCGGCTTTTTTTTTAGTGCCGGCGGAAAGTTCCTATATAGCGTATGGGGGTTTTAACACCTAATGTTTAAGTAATGTACCGCACACAGACAAAACACACAGTTCCTTCACAATAAACTGTTTGCTGTTGTTGATGAAGCTCTGGAAACCTACAATGACGTCCATGATTTAAATGAAGGGTGTAAGGTGTGTGGAAGTCTTAAGCAATGTGAACCTTAAAGTTAGGGATTTCCGGGACGGCCATAAGACTAAACCCATCTCTGGAACAGACAAACTTGTCTCTGAGCTCGGTGCCGTTCAAAAGGTATTTATCTTGGTTAAACACATTACCGTTTAAATACCACAAAAATCCACCATCTTATTTTTTGCAATGAGACTGCGACGGGCCTCAAATCCCTTGTTGCCGGCGCTAGCCTCCTCAAAGGTCCCGGAAATGTCTGGGAACGTCACTGTTGTAATTGAGCAACGTCTAAATGTACAATCTATAAGCATACGTGTTGCTGGGCGGTGAGACTAGTTTTGGTTTAAAAACACAACCACCTGTGGGAAAACCGATTGCAACCATTTGTTTATGGGAGGGATTTTATCCTCCTCAGTGAAAGCGCGACCGTCGGGTTTAATTATGGCAGTCCTGAGATAGAGCATAGTCTGTGAAAGATCGATATAGAACTCGCCTTGACCAATAACGGTAAATTCGATTAGCGAATCATAGGCGAGGGAAGAGACAAGTTTGTAATGGAACCATTGTCCACTTTCAAGACTGGTTCGCATTGGTGGGATGGAAAAGAGATCGAGCTCACTGCTGGAAAACTCGCAGGACTGGAGGTGTATAAACGACATTTCAACTGAAAATATCTATTGCTACTTTCTTGACCATTTTACATTGGGTAATGACAGAAGAATGACGTCCGTGATTATTATGACGCCCTGTATAGTTTGAGCCAGTCATCAGTTTGTCAATCTTCTGCTCCGCCTTGTGTTTCAGGTTAGTTCCAACCTCTCCTACACGGTGCCGTAGAGCCTCTTTGAAAGGACAACGCTGTTTGGCAACGTCGGAGAGCACGTCGATATCCGTATGAAGTGCCTGTTTTCCAATGGCTTTAGCGCCGCTTCTCAGCAACGGTACGACGCTTTTCAAAAGGACGCCGAAAAAACTTCCAATTCCATGCCCGCGTTGATAGGGAACACCGTGGTAGATTGAAGAGTGGTGAAATTCACGAGTGTATTTTTCGGGAAATATCCCATAGAGCTGTTTCTCAGCAAAGTGATGTAAAACTGGTCCTTCATGGTAGGGCACTGATGTTACCGGCAGGAATCCAAGAATTAAACTTGGTGGGGTAACCTTTCCACTGCACTTACACTTTTTTCTGACGCATTTATCCTTGACACGTAGTATTTTATCAACTTTAAAAGTTTCGGGAAGACATACGCGTTGCAATTCGGATTCGTAAAACGTTCCTTCCACCTCCTCACCGTCAATATCATTCAGCCTGTAGACGAGAGGTTGTCGCAACACAGCACTGCTGAATTTGAAAATTTCTTCAATCCAATTTATTTTGTAGCCCTTTTAAAAGAGCATTTTGGATTTTCTAATACGCACCGTGTAATCGACTTTTATTTTTGGCTTACTATTCATATTTTTATGCCTCTTTCCGTACAGATTATCTCTGACTTGAAGCACATTGGTTTCTGAAACGTATGCAGGCGCCATCTTGGTACTGGAATGTTTTGCGCCATTGTAAGATTCGATTAGATCTTCAAGGACGTCCGCATAGCGATACGTATTATTTTTGGTAAAGTAGCGCCACATGCGCCCTTTCAGAGTTCCATTGAATTGTCCCACAATTCTTGCCTTCACGTCCGGATTATGAGTGATTTAGTAATACACACCTGTTTCATTGGGAAATTTCCGGACTAGACGTGCCGTGAACTCTGTCCCCTTGTCTGTCTGTAAACTTAAAGGTTTACGTCCACTTTGTCCGAAAATGTCCCGAAGGGCGTCTCTCACGACGCTCCCAATCTTGCATGGGAGTATCCACGCCCAGGCCATATTGATAAACACGTTTATTACGGTGACGGTACACGGCACAGTCGTATTTTGAGAGACATCGCATATCATTGAGATCGGCTTGCCAGAGATCATCAATATTTGACACCACTTACTTGTTGCGTGGAAACATTTTATCACTGGTTTGTGTGGGCTAAAAGCGTCCTGTGCACGAAGCCATTCTCGTACTTTGTCGGGATCTTTCTTGTACACCTTTATGAGTGACGCCGCCACTGAAAACCCTGTAGAATGAGAAAGGTCGTAGTATATGTCGGCTAAACGGTCATTAAACTCGGAACAGCAGCCACCTGTTTTCATCCACCTTTTACAGTTTATTCTTCTTAGGGTGTTGTGACGGTGTAGGTTGTTGGGGTACGGATCTATGATCTCTAATGGGTTCCAAACGTTTCGGCTTTACAAAAAGTTATTTTGGAACGCTTATTTTTTGAAGTGCCCTGAGAAACTTTCGCCACCCCAACGACTCGCTGTGTCTTCTTGCTCTGACCAGATCGTGGACTAAATCCACAATATTGTATTTGCGTGGGTGGGAGGGGGGGNGGGGGGTATCGTAACTACTCACCTCTCTGTTTTCGTTCCAGAAGATAATACCCAGGTAATTAATATGTTCTAGTAAAGGTTCGGCCTTCCTAAGTGCCTGTACTGGTACAGTATTGAGTACAGCAGGGATGGTAAGAACAGACACTTCAGGGGGAGTTGTGGTGGTGGTATTTTAAGGTGGTGGAGGGTGTTGAGTCAAGTGCAGATAGTGCTGTAGCACTTGTTGGTACAAAGTACATTTAGACTTGTCGTCAAGTTTTGAAGCGAGGATTTTTTCCGTTTACTTGTCCAGCTCGGAGACCATTAGATTTATTGCCGATGCCACTTATTGGTGGTGTTGCTCGTAGTGGTGTAATGTTTCCAGGGACACCAACATCATCTTTTCGTGTGTTACATTATCTACTTGTTGAATAAGAAACCGAGGACATCACTGATTAATGGGGCTGAGAGTAAGGACAGGAATGCTCCAGCACTTCCAGCACTAACCTCGTTTGACAAGCTTGTGCAACACCTGTTTGTGAGCACGTAACTTTGTCTTCTGCGCATTTTTCAATGTAACCCGCCCTTTTAAAGTTTTGTAGGCCCACTCTCAAAGAGAGTCAATCAGTTTCTTGTCAGCCGTTTTCATCAAGGCGACACGTTGCTGCTGGTTCATTTGATGCATCACACGCACCATAGGGGCTGGCTTCAGCACTCTGGGACACATGGTTATGAAAAGATCTGAAATCGGGAATTGTTAGTGTTTTTATAGATTTTGCGTGGTAGGTACACGCAGCACCCGACATTTGCGGAGGTTCTATATCTGAGCCATTCGGGTGTAGCTTGCTTGTAATAAAACAATATATACCCGTAGGGAGTACTTGTAGCATCAGGGCAAGCCTCTTGGGAAACACTAGGCTTTCATGTCACACTTAGCGTGGAAAGTGTTGAATCTGAGCTTTATCCCTGGAATTTTTAAAAAAGCACGATATAATGTGCGTTTAAAGAACTGTTTCTTTGGCTCTTGCCCTAGTGAAATATATTTTGTTTAAGGTACATCACGCTAATACTTTGATGGTGGCATCCTTTGTTGAAAAGATCAATGACCCCTTCGTTGGCTTCACTTATCATGTCGTCCAGAATAATCAGCTGTGGAGAGTCATTACAAATGTCATACATTTCCGGCAGACCCTTACAGAATATAACGCGTGGACTTGACCCATATTTTTCGAATCCCGGCTGCCATGAAGCATAATTCCAGGTTATTTTTATCAAATTAAACGTCCCACATTGTGTCCAAGTGACGGATGAAGTCAGCTACAAAATGTGACTTTCCAAAGCTGGAAGGGCCGTTGATAATGGCCGAAAATGGATGCTTCAACTTGTCAATCATGTTTGTTACTGAGCTTATAAGCTAAATGAACTTGTATTTATAAGATAGGAGGGAGAGGGTTGTAAACGTTAAGGCACTAACTTAACAGTTTTTATAATATTTATTCACACAAAAATAGCTTATACTATGAAAAGTATACATTGAATATTTATTTACAAATATATTTCACACCTTGAATAGTATACATTGAATATTTATTTACTCAAATAAAAGTTTATACAAATATATCTCACACCATGGAAAGTATACATGGATTATATATTTACACACAAATAAAAGTTTTCAAAACATGCCATGAAAAGTATACTTGGAGTATCTATTTGCATAATAATTGATAGTTATAGAATATATATTACACCTTGAAGTAAATCATATACTTTTAGGTATAGAGGAAACAATAATCACCTTCCTGAGGTTGTAGTGGAAATAGTGGCCTCGGTATAAATATATAAGTACAGTTTAAAGAATATTTGAATATATGTATACAGACAGATGGTTTCAATTTAAAATATGTACACAAAAAAAAATGACTAGAAAACCATTTTTAATATATATATATATACACACACCACAACCAATTATATTTGACTAGAAATAATCATGTAGGTGAAGGATTGTACTGGCAGATAAAAAAGTATAAAAAAGTATCCCGGGTGCATAAGATAAATCAATTAAGAAAATGCGATGTTTCATGAAGAAAAAATTTGAAAAAATATCTCAAATCTTTGGAAAATTGTAAGTCAATGGAACTGTCTAATGTGAAAACAAGATGATTAATCAGCTCGTGTAAATTATCACCTTTTAGTAGTGGTGAGTGCATTTACAAGAACTCTGATACCCAAACGGCAGCGTGTTAAAATCATCGGTTAGCCGCCGTTTGGTGTACACGGCCAAGTAGACTTTATTCTGTGAAACGGTACATACAGTCGCAAGTCCTTTTCTTAACATTTTTGCGGTATTCGTATGTATCTTTCCGCAGCCTGTTCAGTGAACATCGCTTTCAAAGCATCAAAATTAACGTAGTCCCCATTACCGTAATTTATGGTGATCCCGCGAACTTTGCATACTTTTTTTTTTTGCAGGATCGCCACCAACACAAACTCGGTACGCGTATTTCTTGGGGCCGCCAGATACAAAGGCGCTAATAAATCTTACCGAACCGTAATCCTGAAGTTCGTCAGTGATGTCACCCAAAAAGTCTCCGGTCGGTGGTCTCCAATCGCTGGGGTGTTCTGTGAATAGGACGCTATCTGTATCGGGATATAAAACGCCGTCCCCCAATTGTTCAAGGATGCTGTATAAGTACAACCTAGCTATAGCAGTCGTGTAGCATGCCACCACCACACTCGTGTTAGGGTAAGGACGCAACGTGTCACGCGCATCCTTGTAATTGAGGAACATAACCTCATCATTTACATCAATGACGCTGTCCACGGTGATGTACAGATCTGTAAGGTCTTGTGGATGCCCTGATAGTCGTTGACAACCTCTACGTGTGGTAAATAGGATCTTTGCCCAAACTTTCCCCATAGCGAATTTAAAAATAGTTATCTAGAGTTTAGGACAAATGATTTTACAAATAGACCCAAAATCAAAATCTACCCCTTCCCTTTTTTCATAATTTTGAATGTAAGTTAACTTCTCATCTTTTGAGGTACACCACTCTGGCCATCCACTGCCTTCTTGTTTATTTTTTTTTAAGTATCAATGTACTCGTGAAACAATCCGCCAGAACGTGTCTGATGATTGTAAACAGTTAAATTGTTCTCCCACACTTCGTGTACTGATTCAACGGTGTAGCCTTTCTCAACAGTTTCCGGATTTTGTAAATCACCCAGACGCCTGTCAACCAGCGATATTTTTTGTCGTTGTGCTGACACTCACATTGGTTTTCCTCCTCTCCGCATTTACTGCACAAGATGAACACTTACGTTTTGTGCATTCATGTAGGCAATACGGCCATGAATAAATAACACGGAAGCGTCACGGTAGATTTAGCTATGCCTTCTACTTGATATATAGACGTACACTTTGGTTCCAAGTTATTTTGGAGGGTCTGATTATATGTATTTTGTACTTGCAAACGTAAGGATATAATGAAAACACATCCAAGTACTTGATCGTCTCTCCACAAGAAAAGTCTGCATCGTCGAAGAACTTGATACACTTTGTAAGCCCACCAAAGAATGTGTACTTGGGACTGAAGGGCTCCTTGCTGCACACCTCGTGCTGTTTCAAGTCCTTGTCTGTGCATTTCAACACATTAAACGTACACTCCCACATATCTACAACCGGGTAGCCATCATTCTTAAACTTTTCCACGCAAGCCATGGTCGCTTCATAACGCGTCTCCATTGTCTCGTGGTAGTTGTTTTTGATAGGGGTGGTTCTTTCAGGATAACAGAGAGGGCACCCGTTTCAATAACAGCCCCAGAATTGGATGATGGTGGTGGTATATCCAGCTTTAACAACTCCGTCTACACGTCACCCTAAAATATATTTCTCACGGACGCTACCCGCATGAAGGATTAAGACACCGCGTTGGTGGCCCTCCCAGCAGAGCCTTTGTATGGCTACATACGACTGTTGGTCTATACACCAGTAGCCACTGTTTGGGATGATACCAACGGTATTCTCCTTAAGATAACTTTGGTGGTAAGTCAACATGGCCACTCCTGCGATCATACATGCCTCTCTTAAAGGACCCACCTTTGCTTTTTTCCTAAGCATGTCTCTAAACTTTAGGAAGGCCTTCCGTAGGATATTTACATCTTTCACGCTATACAATTCCAACTCGCGGTTAAAATTAAAGACATATTTTTCTTTGACCAGTGCGTCATACCACTTCTTAAAGTGCACCTTTCCCTCAACCGACATCTCACCGATTCCGTAATCCTCCTTTGGGGACAAGGGACCCTTATAACCCACGTTTTATTTTTTATTGAAAAAATGGGGGAAATATCCCTTGGCCAAAGACTTCCAAGCCAAATGTCTTGGGTATCTTGGATAACGACATTGGGAGAAATTTCATCGAGAAAATAGATTGCAGTGGGACGTAACGCATGAACATAATTTCCCCACCGTTCATTATAAGCTCTGGAGTCCCTTTTTTGAACCTCCATCATGTATTTTAAAATAAAATTTCCATCATAGCCCTTGCCAATATGGGTTAGGAGGGTGATGTCCTTAAATTTTGTTGTTTTAACTTGCTCTAGAAATCCAAAAAATTGGGTAATTGTGGCATCACCCTTGAATATGCGTGCCCTATCACCACCAAATTTGGTGCAATGATGGGCATTTACACCTATATGAAGGCAGGCCTTGAAACAGGTCTGCACGACAAAAAAAGGTGTGTTTCGTGCAAGTATGTGCCGGCCGCACCTCGAAGGAGCGTTTCTTGTCTGCATTCAAGGTCATAGAATACGAACATGGAATGTTTCTTTTCCAGTGACGGCATGGATGGCGCCTTCTTCATATAACAGAAGTGGCCAAAAGGACGATGGGTCTCGCATACTCTACAAAAAGTATCATTATTTATAACTGTGTGAATAATTGGACTTTTCCAAACTGAAACATTGCCCGCATACCTCACAAATTTTTTAACATCACAGATCGACATGTGGACTCTGCTGAAACCAAGACTGTTATGGTTACCAAAATATGTTTGGTTTGTGAACCAACGGCCACAATCTTTACAGACCACGGTTTCACCCCCACTGCAAATCGCTTTAGCGTAGCACTTTATGTTGGTATGACGTGTAGACAGCCTTCAAGGTATACCCTGGACAACCCTTTGTACCCACACAACAGATGAAATACTAGATACACAGGTACCAAGGTACTGCTTCTCTTACAGTCAAATATGCCCTACGCTAAAAATAAACAATATATATATATTATTTATATGTACTATCTCGAGCAGTTTTGAGTTTAGGTCAGCAGTATGTGGAGAACTAACATCCTTAATGTTGATTGGTCTCAGAGTAGTGATTAAGTGAATTGTTCGACTATACTAATCATATAGTGAGGTACTCATGTAGAACTTGACATGCCACGTCTAGCTTGCTGTATGCCAGTGTAGTGATACTAGAACCTAGAGGTACTCATGTAGACCTTGACATGCCACGTCTAGCTTGCTGTATGCCAGTGTTGTGTTACTAGAACCTAGAGGTACTCATGTAGACCTTGACATGCCACGTCTAAGCTTGCTGCATGCCAGTGTTGTGATACTAGAACCTAGAGGTACTCATGTAGACCTTGATATGCCACGTCTAGCTTGCTGCATGCCAGTGTTGTGATACTAGAACCTAGAGGTACGCATGTTGACCTTGACATGCCGCGTCTAGCTTGCTGCATGCCAGTGCTGTGATACTAGAACCTAGAGGTACTCATGTAGACCTTGACATTCCACGTCTAGCTTGCTGCATGCCAGTGTTGTGATACTAGAACCTAGAAGTACTCGTGTTGACCTTGACATGCCACGTCTAGCTTGCTGCATGCCAGTGTTGTGATACTAGAACCTAGAGGTACTCACGTTGACCTTAACATGCCACGTCTAGCTTGTTGCATGCCAGTGTTGTGATACTAGAACCTAGAGGAACTCATGCAGACCTTGACATGCCACGTCTAGCTTGCTGCATGCCAGTGTTGTGATACTAGAACCTAGAATGATCAAACCTTCTACACTACACTTTCTTCCCTCATACCATTACAAATGTATATACGTTAAATAATACAACCCTAATCCTCATAAATAGTTGTATAGTTGTATGAAAGTTGTAGTAACAACAAATATCATAGCTTATACTAGAGATGGTGTAGAATATAAACGCCTCCTTATGCATACTCTCTAATACCATTTTGATGAAGATTAAACCATTTGCCACTACGAATGATATGACCAGGATTAAATTTGTATGCTTCGGGCGTTACAGGCTATGTTTGGATCCCTCTCAGCCCTAAACTTCCAGCCCATCCCATCACCACTTCCTCTAAACCTTCTCCTGATATATCCTCATCCCCTCTGGATGTGGTAGCTGTCAATGCAACTCTCCTATTTTTTAATTTTAATTTGAGGTAATAAACTGCACTTTATAAACGGACTAAATATATCACCATACGATAATTTTCTATGAGCGATAGTGAAAGGGCCTACCAATTTGTCCAGGAAACGTATTATCACAACTTTCCATGGTTCTTTTACATGCCAGAATGTATATGGGATCTACAGCTTTACTTCCCCTTCAAAGAAAGTAGTTCTACGTATTTTATCCCTCAAGAAAAATACGTCGACCTCAGTTGAACCCACCGACATTGGGTTCTGAGGCGACGAGAACTTTGCCCCAAGACCACCGAGGTCAAACCTTCTGGAAGTTGGCGATAACAATTAATATTGCCTTATTAACCTTTCAAACAAAACAAGATAAAACGAGGATATACCATTCTAATGTTTGAGTACATTTTTACAAATAGTCTGTGATTGTGTTGATTAGTCAGACAGGGTTGACTAAGATAAAATATTGACTAAGCAAATAGGAAGTATTAGTGAGCTTAGGAAAACTGTGGAAGTGTGATTAAATAACAAATAACCTTTCAGCTGGGAATTATTCGGATTGGAGTTACAAGAACAAGCTGTGAATAAGTTGGCATACAGTTGGGCTACGAGTTCCTTCTTGGAAATTGTTACAAGGCTAATGTACTAATGTACTAACTTGGTCACGGCTGTTGAGACGCTTACATTTAGTACGACCACCTCGGTCGGCTAACGCGCGAGTTTCGTGTTTAGCTAGACTGCCTAGGACGGGGAGCTTGAGGTTCGAATCTCGGTCAGGTGTACTGTAAATGATTTTCCAAAATAGTTTTTCACTTTCCCTCCACACACATGCGGGTTCATTTACTCTAAATATAGCCTTCCAAGTCCCTAAAATCATTAACGTAGGTGATATGCATGCATACAACCAGAACGAGAAGACGCAGTGCTAAGAAAATAAATTGACCGAGGTTAATGAATAATAATTAAAGTATTTGGAAAACTTTATATTTAGCAGCCCCGGGAAGTGAAGTGGTGGGTAACTTACTAACCC
>CABFOV010010961.1:0-14806 GCA_902141375.1 Timema poppense
GCGAGGTCTACTGTTCACAGAACTACTAGTAAGACTGTAGTAACGATAATAACATGGAGAGAGGTCTACTGTTCACAGAACTGCTAGTAAGACTGTAGTAACGATAATAACCTGAAGTGAGGTATATTGCTCACCGAACTACTAGTAGACTGTAGTAACGATAATAACATGGAGGGAGGTCTACTGTTCACAGAACTACTAACTAGTAAGACTGTAAAAACGATTATAACATGGAGTGAGCGAGGGGTACTGTTTACTGAAATACCATAAATTTTTTTGTATAATGTCTCCTAAAATAATGAAAGGTTAAAGGGATCGTCTGTAGATTCTATTTTGTCTAGTACAATGGTTTAACAAGGCAGGCTATTTCTGCAAATAATGAGGATGTTAAACAAAAGAGAAAGATCCGACCTCTGGGAAAGCCAGCGGCCACAGCCGAGTGAGGAACTGAAGGAAGGGTAGTGCGCACGCGCGTCGGTCAGGACTACATTAATTGGGGTTCACATACGATGGCGGGGTGAGATTGGCTGGTGTATCGATCCTTATTCGCGGGCCAAATTAGTTGCATTCAGGTATAGCATTAAAACAGTGTAAGACCATCAAATGACCTACAAGTAACTTAACCTAGGACAACACGCCGGACTCCAAATACCTATTTTTTTTGGTAGGAATATTGTACTAAATACGAGGACTTTTTTATATACATGCACATAAGTCTCTATCTCTATATATTATATATGTGTATATGTGACTATAGGCATATATATATACATGATTATATATATGTGACTATAGGCCTATATATGTATATGTGATTTTGTGTATATATATATATATATGTGTGTATTTATATATCTGTATATGTAATGTATGTATAATTATACTTCTATAAAGCCACATGGCTGGCTCACTCACTGACATTAATGTTTACCCACTTCCAGATTAGCTAGAGACTTGAAATTTGGCAAACTTAGAGCTTCTAGCCTGTAACCAAGGGGAAAATTCCAAAAAGTTAAAAAAAAAAGTCTTTAACCTTCCCGTCCCCAAGAAAAATTCAAAATGTCGTAGAAACTTTAAAGTTGGTACGAACCTTTCTTTGGAGGTCTCTTGTGGCTAAATGGTAAGATCTATCAAAAAACGGCTCTGGAATTACATTAGTTTACATCCACTTGCAAAGAAAACTCACTGGGGGCTTGGGGCGGAGCCCCCAACGAGTAAATCGAGTTTATAAACATGTCGATATTCAGGGTGGCTACAAAGTCCCTTTACGTCTATGATATTAAAACACACCAACTATTTGAGGGCAGTATTTACAATTTAATATGAAAGTTAAATCAAAATTTTCAACACAAAATGGTGACCTGGTGGTCTAGGGGTAAGGTGCCAGACTTTTATGCTGGCGGCCGGGGTTCAATCCTCGGTCCCGGCATAGATTTATCTGATTACCAAACCCTTCCTTCACCTCTGACAAGACATCTTGTGAATGTAGGGAATGCCAGGCCTCCACCGTGGTTCGGATTCCACGTTAAACTGTAGGTCCTCCATTTCATCTCGTAATCACCCTACCATTACACATTAGCGTAAGTGCGTGTAACCCGAACGTGTAGTAAGACGCGGTGCTAATAATAATTCAATACAAACCATGAACTATCCAAAGTACCAGTAACTGTAACGTCATTCCCATTGCAACATTCTGTAGGACATTTTTCGTAGCATTGCTGGAGTAACTATCAATGAAAGAAAGTCTCACGGCTTCTTTTAGTTCATCAGGCACAATCGTCAGAAAATATAATTTTAGAACGTTTTGGAATTGTGTGAAACATCTGAAGCAGTTTGGAGCATTCTTCCTTTCTCTGATCATGGTCATGTTCGGATAGTTATCGAACGAACATAATGTGAAATGGCGCACCTATAAATCCTTTTTTTCATATGCTTTAACGTTTTCGAACGGGGTTTACTCAATTCAGCAGATGGTTTACGCCTAAACTTGCGTGGCGATCTCTCAACTGACTCCTCGACTATTCTACCCTATTCTCTTCTGGTTGAAGGTCTACTACTTATATCATTATCCTTTATGGTAAAGAGTTTATGTACCCAACTCAAAAGTGTTTGTTTTGGAGGAGAATCCCGTTGAAATCGCTGCGGAATTCAGTACGCACCTTTTCAATTGTCTTTCATGAACCCAACAACTAGCAATAACACATTCTTCAAAGGTGCATTAGAAGTATCAACCATCATTTAGCTTATATGATCTAAAAAATTAAATATATCTTATATATTAATTGTTTATATAGGGGTAGCGGGACTTTGTGCCCATTCTGTATATATATGTGTATGGATATGAATATATATATATTTTTATACATATGAGTACATATAATGCATTTATTATTTGTACAAATGCCTTTAAACATTTTGATGTATGTCGATTTATAAATGTATTTAATTATATATATATAAATATATTAAATACACATGGATCACGATAGTAAGAAGTGGTTCATGGTACTATTCTCCCTTCCTCATTACTACCCCATTAGTGTGAATGTGTGGATATCCCGGACGGGTAGTAAGACGTGGAGCACGGTACTATTCTACCTTCCTCATCTCTACCACATTAGTGTAAATATGTGAATATCCTGGATGGGTAGTAAGACGTGGAGCACATAACAGATAACGCCGCACCGGGAATCGCTGTAAACACAACGCATTGGCGCATTGCCACAGTAAATGTATATACTTTACGTACATGTTTTGACATAATCTAGTATAGATTATGTAAATCCCCCCCCACCCTTACCCTCCCAAAACCGTTTGTTAATTTGCACTCCCCTGCCACTAGTATCACGATCCAAAAACAACGTAATGACATGGTAACTTAATACCACATTCGATCACCTGTCAATTCTACTCATATATCCGCGGTCATGCTTGCCCTTTCGAATCTACGCTACGCTTTCCCACCCACACTTTTTTTTTTTTCTACACCACTTTCCCCTTTTCCCGAGAACAGCAACGAGTTTTGAACGTTATTGGGTTTGAACTGATTGATCCCGGGAGTTAGTACGTACATTCGGCTCCGGCCTCCCGTGATTCCTGAACGGGTAAAAGTGGGTTATGGAATGGGGTTTGCGTTCAAGGGGTTAGATTTGACAATGGCCATAGCGACCGTGCTGCTGCCGCCGCCTGGCGAGTGGGGACTAATTAGTGCCGCGCGCGCGCGCGTGTGCTAGATTGTGTCGTCCACCACTTCGTCCTGTTTCTCTCCCTGCTATCCCGTTTTATCCCCCTCTCTCTCTCTCTCTCTCTCTCATGTGTTCAGCACTCCATTATACAGAGCCGTGACCCGTCCACTCTCCATCATGTTCCTAGGCTTGCCTGTCGCTTCCCGAGGGAAATCTCACAACGCATCGGTCAATTTGCCTCGACGCCAGAGCTGCGCGTCATTGAGACCTAACCCTTCCTCTCTCTCTCTCTCTCTTTCCCTCTCTCTATATGTCCTACCTACGTGGCAATCCCCACGCACTATCTCTCTCTTAACAGAGCGAGTGAATACAAGGATTACATCATAACTGACCTCGCGCTTTGCTTTCATCTGATTTTTTTTGTTTGTTCTTTTATCTAAAATATTTTATTTGTAACCCCCGATCCTAAACAACCCCAAAATGAGTATAATAAGGAAGTGGGTTCTAAATTAAAATTTATCACCCGCTTCGGTGGTCGCATGGTCGATGTTCGAATCTCGGTCGGGTGTACTGAGTTTTTTTTTCAAAACAGTTTTATTCTTCATGCAAATGCAGGTACACTTCCTATAAATATAACCTCCCTAGTCCATAAAACCATCAGCGTAGTTAGTACATAAGCGTATAAGCCGAGCGGGTAGTAATACACCGTGCTGAAATAAAAATTGTCGTTAAGACAAACAATATAATTAATTAGATACATATTTAACAATGACTGAGAGTGTAGGGGAAAGGGACGGACCACATATTCCGTGCAAGAAGGTGAACTTCAATTTAAACGTTCATAATTGAAGATTCTTAAATAAATAATAATAATATTTAGCACCGCGTCTTACTACCCGTTCGGGTTATACGCTTATTGAAGATTCTTGAGTGATACATATCCGTGGCACAATTAGACTACTTCAGAGGGGAAGTAAAGTCATCGGGTTCATGTCGGTTGTGGCGTGTAAATTTTCTATTGACGGTATGTAGAAATATCTTTCCATCAAAATTGGTCAGCCCTTTCGAGCTAGCTCAGAGAAATACTCGTGTGCTGATATAATCAGTCAGTGCATATTAAATACCTCAAATAAATAAAATAATTGAAGTATTAAATGCATCACCTAAAATATAATATTTAAGCTCAAATTCATATCTAAATATTAAGAGTTAAAGTTAGTAAGAATACCCAAGTCAAATTCATAACAAAAAGTAAACGATTATAAGTGAGCATAACTAATCTCGATTGAAATAATCGTTATAAAGGGGAAAAAATAAATTCCCACTACTGGTACGGTGGTATCATACATTTAACATATCAACCACATCCAATATGGTGGCATTTAAATGAAAAGAAAATTGATAATTTCCATACCCAATATGGCGGCATTTAAAACATATCAAAATATTTAATTTCTACACCCAATATGGGAGCATTTAAATAGAAAGAAGACATTTAGAAAAATACTAACGCCACCTAGAGGCCCGAAGGCAAAGTCATACACGCTTGTAACATACCCCTGTCAAGGTGTCACTATCGCAATAGATTGGATTGCTGAGGACAAATAGTTCGAGGTTTCACTAACAGTCGGGTGTACTGAGGGTAGTTTATGATAACCTTTTGCCACTCTAACTCTCTACGCAAATATCGGTACACTTCCTTTGAAATTCAACCTACCTCATCCCTAACACATTATTTTAATTAATATTTAATACCTATTTGTATAACGCAAAAGGATACTAGATGAGGTGCTAAAAATAATATATTACCCATAGATTGTAGATAGCGAGGCCTATCGTTATTACTTTCTCTCAAAACCTTGGAGAGAAAATATTGTTATTATAGACAAAAATATCTAATTCGAGATTTTGATGATAATGTCGACGTTTCATGAACCCCTGAAACAACAACAAAAAAGTTATTTTCGCAATGCCGTATGTATGTCTGTCTGTCTATCTGTCTGTACCTCGAGCTAGAGCCAAAACTATTTTATCGATTGGGCAAAAATTTGGTATCTGGGGTTTTCATAAGGTCTCCCCGAAGGTATATTTGTAATTAGATGTCTAACCTTAAATTTAAGGGTAGTTTACAAAAGGTCAAAAAGAGAAAACTCGATTTTCTCGAAATTCACTCAAAATATTTTGATTAAATTTTATATTTAGACACTATTTATTACTATAAATAAGATGGCAATTCTAATGTTATTATTAAAATGACTTTAAGAGTACTTCACACATGGTAAATTTTCCAATGTTGATCATTTCTCCGCAACTATTTGAGATATGAAATAACTTACTGTAAGATTGTAGTACTATTAAAGATAAAAAAAAAATCTCTTATTTAAAATATATATTTATAAAACCAATAGTTTCTAAGCTATAATCATATGTATATACTTTTTAATTCAGGTCTTTGAAAATTAATTTGATTCTTATGCTCTTTGGTGGGCAAAGATGTTTATCTTTTCTAAATCTTTCTATAGCAGTGTTCCTTAGTTCCTAATGCCATTGTGTGAGTAGCATTCTATATTATTTTATTTATGATATTAGGTGCAGTGTTTCTACAACAATGTGTAGACCTATTATTTCATTTCACAAATCTTGAGTTTTTAGTAAATGTCTATTTTAAGATAAATGTGGGAGAAAATCAGTGCGCTGAACCGTACCATTTATTTTTTAAATTCATTTCGGATCAGGAGCTGCCAATAGCGTCATAAACATACTTTTTTTTTTAGCACTGCGTCTAACTACCCGTTCGAGCTATATGCTCAAATGAAAATTGAAAAGTATGATAGGAAAGGAAAAAAAACAAACTAAATTAATATAGTGGGCATGGCTACTAGATGGTGATGGAGATAAACAGTATATGAACAATGGAAAAAATAGTGAAAGTATTAAAGTTGAAAGCCAATAACCCTCTCTCAAATATCGAGATTTTCCTTTATATTAGCTCTCAAACTCTGGTACACTTTTTTTTAAACCACTCCACCAATTGTTTAAATAAGAATGTTTATGTTTAATAATAGGGAACCAATTCGGTAGCCACGTGGTCTAACGTGTTACTCTCGCAGTAGACTGGACTTCTTATGACGGGGGGATTGAGGTTTGAATCTCGGTCAGGTATACTGAGGGTGGTTTATCCTAAATGTTTGTCCATTCTCCCTCCACGTAAAAGCGGGTACACTTAATTTAAATTCAACCTTCCAGATCCCTAACCTAATAGCGTAATAATAACCTGAATGTGTAGTAAGTAGCAGTGCTAAAAAAAAAAGGACATCTATTATATTTTAAAAGCTTTATCCACATCGATAGACAAGAAAATAAATTTTTATTTTTTAATAATTTGAGGTATTTAACGTTCACTTTCTGAACCGACTGATTATAATAAAACACAAGAATTTCTAAGAGCAAGAGCAAAAGGGTCTACCAATTTTGTCAGGAAAAGTATTTCCACATACCATCCAGGGTCCTTTCTCATGCCACAATCGGCATGATACCGAGAGCTTTACTTCCCCTCCAAAGGAAGTTGTGCTGCGGAATTTTATCGCTTAATAAAATCCGTCAACCCCGGCTGGGTTTGAACCCATGAAAATCAGGTCCTGACCCCAAGATCACTGAGTTCAACAAACAAAAAACAACTCTCATCGTACCTGCTTTAGTGGTGACGTGAATATTGAAAATCAAATTCACGCCTGGTACTCTTGTGTGTTTTTTTCTATCTCCATAAATAGTGTCCGTTCCACTCTAACATAAACACGGATGTGTGTACATTTACTTTTAGGGAAACCTTTCTAATCCCCACCAGTGAAATTATGATGGTAGCGCGAGGGAGTATTAAGACGAAAATCATGTGTTTTTTAAAAAGTTTAGATATCTAACGTGCACTTTCTGAACAGACTGATTGATTCAGTACACGACTTGTAAACTAACTTAAATCTATAACAGTCACAACATCCATCCCTCGAGCGCTAATTAATCACCGTGAAATTTAATTTTTTTAAGCACCGTGTCTTACTACCTGTTCAGGTTATATGCATATATACTAATCACGCTAGTAAGTTAGGGGTGAGGAAGGTTGAATTTAATATTAAGGTACCAGAATTTGCGTGGAGGTAGAATGGAAAACCATTTAGTATATACCACCTTCAGTACACCCGACCGGGATTCGAACCCCAATCTCCCTTTCATCGGAAGTCTAGTCTAACACGAGAGTGATGCCTTAGACCATGTGGCCACCAAAGCAGGTCACTGTGAAATAGGTAGCCCTCATTTTACCAACGTTAATCTTTTGGCCGTGCTGAGAATTGAACCCAGTACCCTTAAGATCAATAGGCAGACACTCTACTGACTGATATAAGGTGTCAAACATGTCAGAAAAAACCCATCCTTGGTGAATAGTTATAAATCTACCAAAAAAACTCTGGCTTTTAAAAAAAAAAAAATTAGGAATAATAAATAAGTTTTTTCTAACCTAAAGCTTCCACATCAAATTAAATAATTCAAGCTTTCCTTACAGGATTCAAAATGCTTAAAAAACTGAATAGCACACTTCGGTGATCATATGGTCTAAGGCGTTTATCTCGCAGTAGCCTAGAGTACCGATGACGGGGAGTTTGAGGTTTGAATCTCGGTCTGCTTTACTGAGGGTGGTTTTCTCCCCTCTCTCTCTCCACGAAAATGTGAGTTCACTTCCTCTAAATATAACCTTCTTAATACCTAAAATCATTAGCCTAATATATAAGCGTATAACCAGAACGAATAGTAAAACCTTCCTTCACCTCTGACAAGACATCTTGTGAATGTGGGGAATGCCAGGCCTCCACCGTGGTTCGGATCCGACGTTAAACTGTAGGTCCTCCATTTCATCTCACAATCACCCTACCACTACACATTAGCGTAAGTGCGTATAACCCGANTTTCATCTCACAATCACCCTACCACTACACATTAGCGTAAGTGCGTATAACCCGAACGGGTAGTAAGACGCGGTGCTAATAATAATAATAATAATAGTAAAACGCAGTGCTATGAAAAATAATGAATATATTTTTAAAACTATCAATATATTAAGGTATTCCTTCGTTTTTTTAATGTACTGTAGGTACTGTACATACATTGTTTAAGTAAAAAGGACGAAAGATGTACTTTCTGGGGTACTGGTTTTCATAGTTCACATTTTAAGAAGTGACAAATCATTTTAAGTGTAGCAAAGGATATATTTATGGTTTTTGGACTAACTTTTTTGTATAAGCTATTTGCCTTAATCTATGAATAGAGCCAGTAGTTTAAAAATGTTAATGCTAACGTGAAGGGCCCTTTTGGAAAGGTTGTATTGGGCTAACCTTTAAAAGCTAGACCTATATGGCATACTTTTTTCCACCATTCCTATAAAAGAAGGAAAAACTATTTATGGCCTAGGAAAATTCAAAATTGATTTTATTTTACAAATTACTCGATATTAATTTACGTCTCTAATTTTTAAACGTGTATTATATTTTAAAGTTAACTAAAGTTACGTTAAGAAAACTATTATTTGATTAAAATTAAAAATATATCTAATTATTTAAATATATCAGCCATTGCTGACATCAACTTAACATGATTTAGCTCTATAAAAAACCACTAAATAAGGCAGATATAAATTAAAATAACAATTATATCCAGTGTATTAATAATGTCATTTTATAATTAATAAAATAACAATATCAATATGAAAGCATGAGTTTTGGTTAGTGATATTTTAATAAGTTTACTAAAGACAGATAATTTTGGGCAAGACTCAGAAATGTATCACTACAAAAATATTGTTGTTTCATTTCATTAGGTGATAAACTGATCTATAAGGTTTGGCTGAAATTTCCTCTTCTTTAAATATATTTATATACTTGTATAGTTATCTCTGTATTCTTTTTGTACAGTATGATCGTTTACTTAACATAACTAATAAAAATAATACAATATATGCATACATTACTATAGAAACATAATTATATTAGTTGGATGGTAATAACTATAGTAAGGATATTTAAATTACAATTTTAAAATGTTCATTATTAGAATTCTAACCAAGAGTCAACACGACAGTAATTAAAAGATACAACAATACCATAAATATAATCATAATTATAAGAGCGTGATTAAATTAGTTACAAATTATTACACTGTAAGGAGAGTAATTAATTATACACTTGGTGTATGTAATACATAGTAAAATAATATATTATAAACATTTTAAAATAAATATCAAGATTAAAGTATTTATTGCAAGGAGTGTTCCCTGTTCATGAAATAACACTCGGTGTTTGCGATTCCTTACCTCAGCCAAAAAGTTATTTTTTTCAAGGATCATCTATTTAAAATCTAATTTATCTCACTTGAGCTTTCTAAATATTTAAAAAGATTACATTTTTAATTTAAATCTTATTTACGAAATGATAACAACTTCTAAATGTATGCAAGTAATTTGAAATATGTATACGTGTTTTATGATCAATAATTATTAAAAAATATTAGATACGGTATCAAAAAATAAATGGGAAAGATTGGTAATTTATTTTTCATAAATTTCTCCTTTAGTTGATACTGAGAGCAGGAAAAATTAAATTTATACTTATAATTATTTAAATGCAAGTGACCTTTGTAATCTTTACTGAAAGTGATTTAACCGATTTTCACCCAAATAGGGCTAGAATTAATAGCACATAAATCAAATGCTTCTCAAACCTTATTTACGATTGAAAAAAACAAAAAAATGCGAGTTAGTTTTAGTTTGATCATTCTAATGTTTAAGTAATGTACCATACATTAAAAAAAGTTCGTGATTTTATTCATTATTCAGGCAACAAAGCTTGGTAGATTAAGACTTAATACTGACAAAGGAAATAGAATGTATTAGTGAATGTGGGAAGAGCTGTGAAAGCTAATCTCTTTGAGTAGGAAACAACAAAACCGTCAACTGAAAATTATTCGAATGGTAGTTCCAAGAACACGTAGCAAATGAGCCTGCAAAGTAAGAATTATAATAAAACAGGGGGGTTGCAATCCGCTTGAGAGCAGTCTTCTAGTAGATAAGAGCATTTTATAAATACTTTGATGTGTGAATACTTTTTGTTTTCCTAATTTAGTGTGTAGTGTAGACTAGTGTTAAGTAAATTAATTAATATGTGGGAAATAATATTAATATTGCACGTATGGGCTACATCATTTGTAGCTCAGCAGTGGAGAGATTATTCAATACTAATGTACCGTTGCCCAGGGGACGCCCGAATGTACTTATCGTACATCCTTTCCGTGGAGGCTCTTTCCATGTCCCGATGAGATGAGGTGATGGTGATAGTGAGTATGAGGGAGTGGAACCAGTTGAAACTCTTGAACATAACTTAAGCCTAGTCAACCAAAACCTGGTGACCGTTGGGGTAGTTCCCCTTTCGGGAAAAATACCAAAGGTACCAGCTGGGAATCAGACCCCCAGGTTCGTAGCCAGGTGCACTAACCGCTACACCACCAGGAAGATTACCGTGTAAGTAAAATTGGTACATTTATTTTAAACAATAAATCTTCTTTTCTAAGTTAACACTACGAATTTGGAGTTAAAGAGTAACGCCTTATTTATCTCTATACACAACATGTTTGCCAACATGATCCCAACAAGTTTTGCTACAATACAAACGCATACCCAATTTGTTGGCGATGTTGACCAACATGTTGGAGTTTGGAGAGCCGGTCAGTTCCAACATTTTGTGTTGGATCATTTGTTGGAGATAATAAACAGCCAACATGTTGGCTGATTTGGAAGGTTGTACGCATGCGCTATCGAGTTGAGGCAGTGTCTAGTCTTAGCACATGTTTTGTTTTCAGATCAGTTTAACATCTTAGTTTGATGGTTTTGTTGTCATGGAGTGGAATAAAGCAAACTCAACTAATTGAGTTGAAACCAAACTATTATGTTCTACGGAGCACTACCTCAGCTGATCACAACAATTCAAATCTCGAGGAGATCCACTTAATAAAATAGCAAATTTTTTTTGGATCTCCCCAATTTTTTTACTGTTTTGTATTTTATGTAAGCGCACACTTCCTGTTAGCATAATGAATTAAGAAGTGACAAGTATAATTCATTCATGACCTAAGTTTACTTGGATGACAGATCAAAAAATTACTATAAATAGTCCCTAATATATCACTACGCTAACAGCTGATATCTATCACTTTGGATGACTGTAATGAAAACATATGGTAATATGTGAATGTGATGGATAAATACAGTAATTTTGGCCAATATTATTTATATATATATTTGAGGTCGAACACAAAAATTATTTATTGTTTTATTCCACTTAAAAAAAAATTATAATTCACAGCACCTCCACAAAAGGTCTAACGAAAATAGCTTCAAAATGGCGACCAACAAATTAAAACCATGTGGTTAAACGGAAACAAGTTTTTTTTACAATGATGCACCCATGCAGCGGATACAAATATTTTATTCAGTTAAATATTTCGAAGTACGTTAAAATATTCATAAAATAATTTATTATATATAAAAAATGACAAGCATTTTATCTTTTCCACATAAATATGATGCTTGTATTAAAAGGTATTGATGTACTCACTATATTACACATAGTCAATAACGTTTCAAGACGAAGAATAAGTACCTTTAATTATGTTTGAAATATTGTTTCGAGTTGGAGAAAAGGAAATTATTAAAAGTAATGAAATAGTATGAGAAAACTTAAGTCTATGTTATTTTAAATATAAGAGGTAATCAAAAAAATTAACATATATAACAAAACAGTGATCCTTTACGAGTGTTGGCAGCCCAAAACCTAAACATATGAGTTTTGAGCTGTCATCCAGGTAAAAACCTATCATGAACAGACTCTAATACGCGGATCTCCATGACCAGAAACTGATTAAAAACTAGAGGAAGGCCCAGGATGTTGGCAAAAATACTTGCATCTAACTTCTCCCCTTATGTTAGATCCAAATTTTCACACAATAAAAGAGGCAAACAAAAGTCTGATCTTTATTTTTATGTAGGGAGAACCTTTTAGATAATCCAAAAATAAACTTGTAAACCACTTGGTCACCGTTGCGGATATTTTGTACCTATTTTTTATTTTTCTAAGGGGGGTGTGCAAAGGTCGCTTTTTTAAATTCGAAAAGGAGCTTGAAACATGCAAGGAAAAGTTGGGACCGAAGATGAAGATAAGATTTTGTGTTGTCACAAAACAATACGTTTAACTTCTAAAGTCCAAAATATCCATTACGTGCATCTAGGTAAAGGGAAAGGTTCAGATGAAACACAAAGAACGCTTCGCACACCAACGCGGGATCGGAACGCAAGAATTAGTGGCGGGAAAAAATTGGCGGGGTAGAGCGTGCTCACACCGACACAGAGCGAATCGCGGTATTTTGAGGAAGCTTACCAGTGTATGAAGGTCTGTTTCTTTTGAGTCGGTTTTAGTGTACATGTTCATTACATTATTAGTTATGTGTAAACTAAGTTTGTAGCTACGTGTACTTCATCAAAAGAAGAAATATTAATGTTACTTACTGTTGCTGAAGATGAAGATAAAAGAAAGAAGCAATAGGTGCATGACATTAACATAGAAAGACTGTCACGCGTAGAATATTTACTCACAAGATACTTTTAATTATTCCTTCCCGAACTCTATCCGTATCTGGTTCTTCTTCTTGATGTTCTTGTAGTCGTTATGGCTTGAATTGTAAAGCACGGGGTAAGTGTACACAATTTCTATCAAATTCTCTGTGATGGAAATAATGATAACACACACATGACCACCGTTTAAACCGAAACTATTAGTGGGACGCGGGAAAACAGTACCCGCAGCGAACCAAGCGGGACGACGCTGCGCTACCACGTTTGCCAGCAAATACGCGGTATTTATTTGCGATGGTTATTGCTCTACTATATCCCACAATGGGATTGTTAGTTTCCGTGAATTTTGCTGCCGCGTCTCCCGTTGGTCTGCGCAGGCCTATATTCTTTCATGCTAACACTGTAATGATGTAACCTTGTTACAACATGAATACGAAAAGGTTGTTTAACTCACCGACCTGGCCCCTGTTGAGCTATCCCGGCACGATCACGACTCATCATACACACCGCAGCACTATAAACACTGAACTTACTTGAGGACAGAGGTTCGCTTCCAGCCCTGTCAGCTGTTCCACGCCCAAGAAAAAAGAACTGCAGTGTGCATGAACTCGATGCGTGCTGCCGGAGCGTGTTCAGAAATTCTGTGAATTATGGTTTAGCGCAAGTTTGAAGGCGTGTTGATCAGTTGAGCATGTTCTAGAACCTTTCTACCCCTTACCCCTTTCCCTCGCCCTTTGTCCCCGTGGCTCGAGAGCACATGGCACTTCTATAGAATATATAATGGTTGGAGTGCCTGGTTTGGGCACACATTACGCTCTGACTTCAAGGTGAGAAGCCTGATTATCGGATAGGCTTGTTAAATTATTCTAAATTCCTTTTGGCATTAAATCTTTATATTTCAAAACTATCATTCTGGACTAATATATTTTTATATGTATATTTTTGTTGTCACTTCATGGCAGCCAAATGTTTTTCTTTGACCTTAGGTTATGATACATGATGGGTGACCAGCCCAAAAAACTTTGCTTGTCACATGGTATTTAGTGGAAAACATTGCGGGATTGTGGTCATAAACTTTAAATTTACTAAATCTGGCCCACGGATATCTTTCAAGATCTGTTCACCGCCATCTTGGGGGCAGCTACGAAATTCATAGGATCCTTTTTAAACTTATTTTGAGCTTTGTTATTTAAAATTGAGATGGTATATTATTGTTAGATGCCTTGTATTAATTGTTATTTAAAGGTGGGTCCACGAGTCGGCAAGAGCCATTCTTACGTAGGCATAAATGTTTGGGTCTAAATATTAAAATATGCATGTTTAGAGCTCCTCCTATCAAATTGTTGGGCAAATTAGGTAGGTCAGTATCGGCAACTTTGGATCCATTACTCTTTTCCAATTTGTTATTTGCGCTAGGGTTTGTTTTGAGGATCTCTATTTCTATTTACGATAGGTCAAATTAATATTATCATGAAGATCAATTGTAAAATTATTACATATTATGAGACGCCATTTTGAGCGTTTGGAAAAGCGGGCCTCTTATTGCAAATGTTGTTTACATGCCTCTCTGGCGTTGGTGGTTCCCTACGCTTCGTTCGGCCTTTGGGCTGTACTTTACCCCTTGCTTGGGTTTTGGGTTACTTTCTTGTTCAGTGCCTAACGCGTGAATGTCTCACTCACTCTTTGAGTTGTACTTTGCTATTTTTTTGTTAAATAAAATATAGCTCCTTTGCATAATATTAATGTGTAATGGAGAAAGGGACAGGTAACAATGATTGTATATCACACATCTATTTTGATCAATTACTAGAGATAATCATATCTTATCCAACGTAATAGTATTCAAAATAAATTTAATTTATTATATTTCAAAGTAAATATTTACGTGGTGCAACAAACAACTATCTCTCTCGCTCTCTCTTTCTCTATTGGCCACCCAGGCAAAATGTTCTCGAAG
>CABFOV010010962.1:0-14802 GCA_902141375.1 Timema poppense
AAATTATATAAAATCTAAATACTTAATCATTGTTATGGTTTATTCTTTTATTTATTTAATTGTAGAAAAACATTTATGACAAAAATTTGTCAAAATTCAACTCGTGGTAGCTTTCAACTCACTTTTACTTACTAAAAAAAACCTCAAAATTCATCATTTTCATATTACTAACATTTAAGGACTCTATATTTATATGACCATTTATAGGGAAGCTCACATTAATTACTGTAATAAGCACAACTACATAATTAGTATTGCATTGTACCAAAAAAAATGTGATTCTACCTTCTTTAAATAAAATCATGAATTCCATTTACTTACCATTATCAAATAATATCCTCAATTTGTTTAGGCATTAATTTATAGCCCGCTCCTTTGTACGATATGTAGGTTCCAGTGCTGCCAATCCTATGCCTGTGCCTCAGCTCTTTATTCAGTTTGTCTCCCTGAAAACAAGTGGCCATGGAAGTTTTTTGGCTGTCTTATCTTTGACGGTCTATAAAACACTCTCAGGACTCATGGGTACACTGCCCGGTCTGTTATTAGATACATAACATTGACCCTCAATAGGGGGCATAGAGGTCAATATTAGATAAAAGATAACTGAATTACATTCATATATATAAAATATATACGATCAATGATATATATTTAATATGTTTACATAATAAGTTAAATGTTTTCAGAAAGAATATAATTTTTGTTAATTTTTTTTTTAACCTATTTTGGTGGTTGGGTGGTCACTCTAGCAATAGACTGGACTCTACTGATAACAAGAAGATTATTACTAGAATATTGAACGAGGTGTACTGAGGAATATTGGTCTAAATGTTTTTCCACTCTCCTACCCAAATTTGTCTATACTTCCTCTAAATTCAACTTTACTCGATTATAACGATTATAACACATTAGCATAATTAGTACATACACATTAAATAGACTCCAACCATTAGTAATGACACATTGCTATATATGTATATCAGTTTTTCTTTTCTATTATTTTTCAGAACATTTAACTTGTTACATACCTGCCTCGGCAGCATAGTTTCGTGTTGAGCTAGACTGGCGAGGATGGGGGAGATCGAGGTTCGAATCGGTTGGGTGAACTGGGGGCGGTTTTCCCTAAATGGTTTTCCACTTTCCCTCCATGCAAACACAGGCTCACTTCCTCTAAATCCAACCTTCCCAATTCCTAACCCATTAGCGTAAATACTACTTAAGTGTAACCCAAACAGGTAGTAAGACTAAAAAAACTAAAAAAACAAACAAAAATTACGTATAAAACATAAATGTATAAAAGAAAAATAATGTTAATACTCTTCACATTAGAACAATATTTTATTTTATATCTCAAGCAGAACTTGTTTACTCAATTTGGTTGGATAGTTTTTTTATGTTTTACTACCTGTCCGTGCTAACCGCATATTAGAGGGACAGTGAAGGTAGAATTAGGAGGAAATGTACCTACATTTACTTTCATTGGGAAATCGGAGAAACCCGCCTCGGTGGCGTAGTTGGCTATCACGCTAGTCGTGTTGAAGCCAGACCGCTGAGGACTGGGAGATCGAGGTTCGAATCTCGGTCGGGTGAACTGGGGGTGGTTTTTCCTAACTGGTTTTCCACTCTCCTCCCTCCACGCAAATGCGAGTTCACTTCCTCTAATTCAACCTTCCCAATTCCTAATCCATTAGAGTAATTAGTACTTAAAGCTTATAACCCGAACGGGTAGTAAGACACTGTGCTAAATATTATTATTATTATTATTAAATTGGAGAACCATAAACTAAAACTAACTCTCAATACACCAGGCTAAAATTCAAACCCTGGCTTCCTCCTCACAGGGTTGTGGGTGGTCCTTAATACCCTTGGTGCCCCCTTAAAATAGGCACAACACTCTCAGTAAGCCTTAAATTACATACAGTATCCTTGGCAGCCTTAGGTAGGGTTAGCAGGTTAGTGCACTTAATGATATTAAAATTAAATTCTCATTTCTTCTTGCTAAAGAACAAGATTCTTACTAAGCTATTTTTATTACAGAAGATGAAAATAAAATGGAGGAGACTGATGCTCCACACTGCAATGGAGACGTCATACCCAGTATCGATGAAGAATACCAAGATTCCGAGGAAGAGCAGAGCCTCATGGGGGAAGTCAAGAAAATATCTGTACAAAGCATAGCGTAGTGTGGACGTACAATCAAACTGGAGAAAAACATTTAGCGAATTAATCGCAATAAGAGGAGATAAACGATGATTAATTCTGAGTCAGTGGCTTTGATAGCGGGCATGACACAAGAGCTACTTTTCCAAAATAAGGGTGAAATTTCATTTTTCACCAAAAGTTGTCCGAGAAGAGATGTGACATGGGATTTGCAAACCCTGTTCCAATTTTTTTTTTAAATAATGTTTCGAAATCTCAGTGATTGTGTCTTAAGTAGGTATTTTTCACAACTTAACTATTCTAATGTTGTCACCGCGACATATTTGCTTCGAGAATTATTTTTTCTCTAGCTATGTTACTGAAAGAAGACGAACAGAAGTGTAATCTTTCATTGTTGGTGCGTTATTTCACTTTGTTTCTTGCGGCACAGTGTTTCTCGGTTGCATTTAGAGCTACCAACATAAAATGATATTAAACCAGGGTGTCTACTATCCGGGAAAATTGAAAATAGGCCGGGATTCAAAGTGGTCAGGAAAAAAACAGGAATAAATTGCGAACTCGGAAAATTACAAAACAAAATCCGGGAAAATGTTATTTTACTCAAAATATGAAATATAATAATCAGTAAATTACAATGTGAGTCAAACTGTATTTTTTTTTTAGCTCTGTAATATATTTTATATTTTTCCAATTCCTAGTAGACTATGTTAATACAAATTTTTTTTAAATGTTTATTTAGATTTTAAAACTTATTATTATTCATAAAAAAAATATTAGTAAAAAAAGTGGGGGGATAAGGGTGCTACATACTTTTGAGTCGGGAATTTCATTAGTCGAGTTGAGTAGACACAGTGTTAAACGGTTGTATATTGGATACAACTTTTTGCCATTAAGCTCAACACACAACACATTTTCTTTTTGTTTTCTTGTTACAAGATCTTGGTCATATTGGTTATATACAAGTACTGCCCAAAAATTGTCCACGCAGCCCGCGTGGCTGCCGACAATATTTTAACAACGATAGCTCATTTGACATTTTTTATAACAAAATATTCATTGAGTAATTTTTTTAAATAGTATTTACTATAAATATTTACATAATACTCCATAAATTCTCTGAATATGAACACAGGATTGGCGGCCGGGGTTCAATCCTCGGTCCCGGCACAGATTTATCTGATTACCAAACCCTTCCTTCACCTCTGACAAGACATCAGTTAAACTGTAGGTCCTCCATTTCATCTCACAATCACCCTACCATTACACATTAGCGTAAGTGTGTACAACCCGAACGGGTATTAAGACGTGGTGATGATGATGATGATGATGATGATGATGATGATGATAATGATAATGATAATGATGATAATAATAATAATAATAATAATAATAATAATAATAATAATAATAATAAAGCTATTGTTGATTTAAATCAATTTCAAATAAAGTTTGGCATAACCTTTAAAAAGTTTCGTGGATAGCCCATTATAATTTATTTGATGTTTTGTTATTAAAATCTAAACAATTTTGCCATCACAAGGCATAGAAAACATAAAGCCTGATACACACAACACAATAATTTATTGTGTAAGATGTTATGTCCACAAGATTTGCTTTGCACAACTCATTGCACACAACATCTTGTAACATGTGGGGAAAAGGAACATGTCATATGTCAGCCATTGTACAACCTTTGAGTTTCAGTGTCGGCTAAACGTTTACTTTTTAATGAATGATTGTATGAGCTTTAATCCCAGAATGAATATAGAAGTTTTTCAATTATTTAAAAAGAAAAAAATGAGAATTTATAAATAATCCTGTGTTATTATTATTATTATTATTATTAGCTCTGTGTCTTACTACCCGTTCGGGTTGTACGCAATTACGCTAATGTGTAATGGTAGGGTGATTGTGAGATGAAATGGAGGACCTACAAGTTTAACGTGGGATCCGAACCACGGTGGAGACCTGGAATACCTTTATTAAATGGTACTATTAAATATATTTTAAAATAGATCATCTTGATACTTACATTATAAATTATATATCACACAAAAGTATCTGGTGATCAATGCATTTTTTTTAAATTTAAGATTATATATGGTTTGTTAACTGTTTGCTTTTCTTTTAAAATTTATTTGTATCTTTGTTTGAATTGTATGAATGTGCTGATAGAGAACAAATGGTGAAAAAAATACTTTTATATTAATACATAAAACTTTTTTTTTTAATGGTTGAAATTTAATTTGATTTCGAGAATATTTCGTCTATTAAAATCTACTTGATAAAGTGAAATTTGCTAACCCCCTACAATCTGGTAAAATAATATTTCGATAAAATTTAAAATGGCCTATATTTAAGTATTGTGTGTGTTAACGATTAAGTGTTCCGTGTAAATTTTTTACACTTTTTAAATATTTGTTGCTTGCCACCTGGAGTGAGTTCAGGTTTTTTCGCCCCTCCTAGCTTCCTGTATGTTTGCTACAGACATGTTTTAACTTGTTTCTCCACACTTACTCGAGCATGTACTTGTTATTAGTCACTCATGATTCAATATTACTGTGTTACACCGTTCAACGAGAGTGAATTAATTAGTTGGCTCCATTCATTGAACATGTTTTATGTGTGCAAGCTACATTCCAATTTTTAAAGGAAGGATCATTTAAATTTATTATATTATTATTATTATTTAGCACCGCGTCTTACTACCCATTCTAATGGATTAGGAATTAGAAAGGTTGAATTAGAGGAAGTGAACCCGCATTTGCGTGGAGGGAGAGTGGAAAAACATTGAGGAAAAACCAACACCAGTTCACCCGACCGATATTCGAACCTCGATCTCCCCGTCCTCAGCAGTCAAGCTCAACACGACTAGCGCGTTAGCCAACAACGCCACCGAGGCGGGTAATTACTCTAATGGATTAGGAATTGGGAAGGTTGAATTAGAGGAAGTGAACCCGCATTTGCATGGAGGGAGAGTGGAAAACCATTTAGGAAAAACCACCCCCAGTTCACCCGACCGAGATTCGAACCTCGATCTCCCCGTCCTCGGCAGTCGAGCTTCAACACGACTAGCGCGTTAGCCAACTACGCCACCGAGGCGGGTGATCATTTAAAAAACACAACAAGAATATATGCGGCCAACATTGATTAAATTTTAACATGCCATTATTGTTATTTTATTTTAGAAAATACCTACATACATTCATTAATGTTTCCAGTCTGTGATCAGTTTTTTTTTATTCAAGCCATATATTTCCCATTATCTGCTTGCTAGGCCTATTGTAGCTTCATATGACTTAAAATTTAACTCTTATGATTAGGACAGACACAACATCCAGTCCCCGGCCGTTAACTTATCAATGCGAGAGAGAGTAAACCAATATTTCATCAACGATACATTTTTCGGCCATGCCGGGGAATCGAATCCGGGACCCTTAACTCAGACGCCACCGACTGAGATAAGGTGCAGGAATTAAGGTTATTTGATATGTATTAACCCGCCTCGGTGGCGTAGTCGGCTAACGCGCTTGTCGTGTTGAGCTCGACTGCTGAGGACGGGGAGATCGAGGTTCGAATCTCGGTCGGGTGAACTGGGGGTGGTTTTTCCTAAATGGTTTTCCACTCTCCCTCCACGCAAATGCAGGTTCACTTCCTCTAATTCAACCTTCCCAATTCCTAATCCATTAGAGTAATTAGAACTTAAAGAGTATAACCCAAACGGGTAGTAAGACGCGGTGCTAATAATTATTATTATATATGTATTGATAATATTTACCAAAAGTGACATGACTTCACGTATGAATACGTGAAAGTAAGCCTATTTCAATTTTTATAGCTGTAAGATAGGAACCTTCCAATAAAAATTGGACTGTGACTTTCAAAGAAAATGGAGTAAAAGTCAGCACTCGAATATCAAGTATGTTTTAAAAAAATAGTCGTTGACAGGGTTTTGAACCCTGGTCGATCGTGTGTAGCGCTGGCGCTAAATAAAGCTCCTGTGCTCACATCATCATTGCCCGGGAAACATTTCTCAACTGACCCACATTCTAGTCGTGAGAAATATGAATTCACAACATTCAACTTAAGAATATTTAATATGGTACTAATTTTTATTTGAAAGTAAATTTTATTCTTCCATTATTTGCTGTGCTAATTATAAAACATAACACAAAATAAAAATAAATTTTAACAAATTTGTATATAAATAGTTTATAATTGAGACTATAATATTTTTACATTCTAAAAATTGGGTCTAAAATGTGTTTATGTCTGAAGAAAGTAACATATAAAGTAAATACATAAAATAATATTTTTATAGTGTTAAAAAATTTTAACATTTAGGTTAATTGATGTACATACAATCCACTAATTTATACATTATTGTTAAGTTGTAGAAATTCTTATTATCCAACCATGACCAGCAGAACATATCATATAGCTTACACAGTTTTGAATTCTTTTCTTTCAATTGTTTTATAAAGCGTTCTTGCTCATTCTCTGTCCATGACATATTTTTAGTTATATTATAAATTACATTATTTATTGTTTAGTTTGTAATTATAATAGTTTTGTTATATTTGGATATGTTAAAAACAAAATAACCTTCACTACTAACTTGTTTATCTAAATTGGATGCCAAACTGAATAATTTGTAAATATTTGTAAAATTTTTTTCACTTTTATGGGTGTAAAATTTGGATGTTATTAAATATGTTGTATAAAAAATAGTTATTTATAGAATCAATAATAATTAATATTTTTTTTGTTAGAAACAAAGGTAGAATAAGAATAAGGCCCATAGCTTTTTTTTAATTGAATGTATTTTTGTATTTGAGGTTTGCCGATAGATCTCTCAGCTGTTGGAAAGTAAATAGCTCACCCGTTGCTTGTGTTTGTTGAAAGTGTGTTCCACATAAATATATTTAAGACAGTATGAAAGAAAACGCAAGTTGGGTACGATACAAATATTTTTATGCCAAAAAAAAGTTTTTCGGCCAAAATAAATTAAATATTGCTTCAGTATATATATATTAACAAATTCTAATCTCAAAAAGTTATGTTTAAAGTCAACCATGCTTATAACAAAAACTCAATAACTGTTGATATTACCAAAGGTAGAAAATTAAACTTAACTTCGAATGGAGTAATATTTTATTTAATTTGACCCAAAAAAAAGGTTGTCATGAAAACTGCAAAAAAAAAAAGGTTAAGTTGGGGCCCCCTTTACCTGGCCCCGACTGTAGATTTTATTGATATAGCTTGTATAGTAGCAGTGGTGTGCCCAGCTGTTGACTTTGGGGGACTTTTATACAATTTAGAATTATAGGGGAAATTTTAAAAGGTGTAATGGGTACACACTTTAAATATTAAATTGTTATCCTGGTCTTAATTTGTAGCCTATAGACTCGACACATTTTTACTGCTCTATATTTTAGTTTTATATTTTAATGCCACACTTGTTTCAAGCATTTATTAAAAATTATATAACTCACATCGGTGGTCACATGGTCTTAACGTGTCACTGTCTCTCGTTGGACAGGATTACTGGTGACTGGGAGATCGAGGTTCAAATCTTTTCGGGTATACTAAGATTTTTTTTTTTTCTTAAATGGAAAACGCAGGAATATTTCCTCTAAAATTCTATTTTCCTAGTTACGACTCCAATTGCGTAAATAATATATGTATAGCCCGAACAGGTAATAAGACGTAAAAACAAATCATTATTTGTGATCTTGGTCAGGGTTGTGGGGTTACAGATTTACCCATTTTCTCCCCCCCCCCTTTCCCACTTCTCTATGAAAAAAAAAGTTAGCTTGGTCAATTAAAGATGGAGTAATAAAGTGATTTGGTGTAAACCAATTAAATTTGTTACAATAAAGTAGCTGGACTGCTTATAAATTATTTTTTTAGGTACTCAATGTTCCTATTTTTAACCCCTTGAAAAAAGTTGTAAACATATCAAAATGTTATACAAACTTATTATGAAATACATTCAGTGTTATATTAAGATGTATGAACTGTGTGGTTTTAAGATTCAGTAACAAGTTGTATTTTTGTCAACTCTGCTTGTTTTCTTTCTACTCTGTTCGATAAAACAACCACTTTCAAACTTATCTTATCAATTTCATACAAACACATTTCTATTGTAATTTGATTTAATATTTTGTAATAAATAATGATATATGTACAAAGTTTAAATTTTTTGATCCTAGTAACAGTACATCAAGTCAAAATATTATCTGGTGATCCTCATAAAATTGAGTTATTGGATTAATAAAGATACGAAAATTATTCAACCAGACTGAACCAATTTTTTTTTATGGGATTGTACAATTTATTGTTATTATTACTGTTGTTTTTACATTTCGACATCTAAGCTCAGTTGATAGTGTGTCTTCCTGCTGATCTAAGGGTCCCAGGTTTTATTCCTGGCATGGTCGAAAATTTATTATTGATGAAAATGTGGGTTTACCCTTTCACATTGATAAATTAACGCCCGAGGACTGTCTAGATGTTGTGCCTGTCCTAATCTTAAAATAGGTTGTAAGGCACATGAAGCTACGACAGGCCTGTAGTAGGAAAATATATTACCTGAATAAAAAATTGACTCGGGCTATAGGCTAGAAACAATAATGGATGTAAATTTTTTAAATTATTTTTACAGGTGGTTAACTAAAAGGATTATTAGCATCTGGGACTACATTACTCTTACCTTCTCTTTTTTGTATGATACTCCAATTTTGTTAAGGGGAACAGTATTCGACGTCTATAAAAGCTAATAGTTCCTCTTTCAAGTGTTAATACCTAAGTGATGTAATCTACAGCTGTCACTTTTGATAGATATTGTCGGTGAGCTGGCGGTCTAGGGGTAAGGTGTCAGACTTCTGTACTGGCGGCCGGGGTTCAATCCTCGGTCCCGGCACAGATTTATCTGATTACCAAACCCTTCCTTCACCTCTGACAAGACATCTTGTGAATGTGGGGAATGCCAGGTTTCCACTGTGGTTCGGATCCCACGTTAAACTGTAGGTCCTCCATTTCATCTCACAATCACCCTATCATTACACACTAGCATAGGTGCGTATAACCCGAACGGGTAGTAAGACGCGGTGCTAATAATAATAATAGATATTATCAATACCTATAAACAGGGGTGTGCAAAAGTCAAATTTTAAATGCAAGCGAGACTTGAAACGTGCAAAGCAAATTTTCCCTCTGAAAATTGGACATTATATTGAAAACGGGACAGTGTACCCACATTTGCGTGGAGGGAGATTGGAAAACCATTTGGGAATAACTACCCTCAGTGCACCGACCTAGAGCAAACCTCACTCTCATTGCCAGTCTAGTCTATTGCGATAGTTGCGCCTTAGACGATGCAGCCACTGAAGCGGGTAATAAATATTAGGCAGAGTATTGGTAACAATAACACATACCAACACGACATTTCCAGTTTGCATGTTGGCTTTGGCGCTTGAATTATGGGTTTTGGGCTATACATTGTATGTAACAATGGTCCCCTAATTCAAATGGTCCACTAAGTAATATATATGAGGATTAGATTAGCCTCGTCCCTTAGAAAATGAATCAAAATCATCAAATACTTGCAGATGTCCAAACTTGAAAACCATTTTTTCCCATATTATTTTCACAATCTATTTGTAATTGTTGAGACATGCCTTTTTCATCGAACAAACGTCCACTGAAGGCACAACCTAGTTGTTAAATACATAATTTTAAAAATAAAAAATAAACTTTTGTTTTATTTGTCCTGAATGTATTAAAAATGTCTTGACTGTGAGAGGTTACAATTTGTCGGTAATGTTTTAAGAGCTAGGAACCGACAGTTAATTTGGTTCCTTGGGACCGACAGGGAGGAGAAACAAAAAAGCTTCGACTGCCTTCCTTCTTGACAGTTGGAATTTGGCAGGTTCCAATTGGTGCAACTACAAACAAGGTGAAGAAGTTACAGTAGAATTTAAAAAAAAAATTTTTTAATTTAGTTGATATATTTAAATTTTGAACTGACTGATTATATCAGCACATGAGAATTTCTATGGGCGAGAGAGAAAGAGCCTACCAATGGTATTTCCACATCGCTTCCAGGGTTCCTGTACATGCAACAATCGACAAGGGACCGACGGCTTTACTTCCCCTCCTAAGGAAGTTGTGCTACGGATTTTTATCGCTCAAGAATAAATCTGTCGACCCCGGCCGGGTTTGAACCCACTAATATCGGGTCCTGAGGCGAGCACTTTACCCCAAGACCAATGAGGTTGACAAGAATTAAATGACCGGTGAGACGTGGTCCGACCAAATTGATAAGTCCGGGGATGAGCCGAGTAAAAACGGTCACACGTGTTCAAAATATATATACTCGTGTTTCAAATGTGCTAGGACTCTGTATACAAACATAGCAGCAAGCTTTTACTAAGATCTTGTTCAAATTATAATTTAATCATGAGTAATCTTGAGAAATTCTTAGTTTGTGGTTTCAAAAGGTACAATATTTTATCAAATATTAAATATCAATTCAAAAACCAACATGATGAAGGTTTGATCAATAATGATTTACCCTATACGAGGACTATTTCAGCAGCCAGTTATATAAAAAAAATAGTATAACAAATGTATAGCTTTGTATTTTAATAGAATTTTAACAAAAGAACAAGATAAGCTTAATTCTTTCAGCTTTACAAAAATTAAATCAACACCTGAATTAGGTTAGAAAATAATAAATATAACCAAACACAGCTTTGAGTTGGGTTTTCCTTTTTCACTTAGTTTTGGATCATTTACAACAATGTAAAGATTTAGGTCCAAAGTTTTTCTGTCACCTCCAACAATTAAATTTGAATGATAAATTGGGTGTGGAAAAAAAGTGAAAAAGTTTTCACTAACCTTCTATGAAATGTATTTGTTAAAATTACCTGTTCTCCATTTAAGAGTTATATCTTCATATCCTTATCAAGCATGCACCTTTCTTTGCACTAGATTTAAATACTTGAACTTTGCAGATTTTACAATTATTTCTTCATATTTGTAAGGACGACGTAGATTGTTTATATACTAGAAAAGTACGCCGACGGAAGTTCTCTTTTCAATAATTATTTCAAACAACAACATAGAGGAAACAAAACCTCCTTGCCGCTTGCATTCATTAAACAAATTCATCCAGTGCGATGTTTGAAATCAGCGCTCGAAGCACTATTAATACAATAATTCAGATAACATTTAGTAGACCATGCCTTATTTACTCTATGGAATTAAAGAACTAGAAAGTTTATAGCTCATTGTCTCACTTAGAAAAGTTGTAAAGTTTTAAACATAGCTGCATCCAAATTATCTCTTTGAAACATTAATTTTAAATGTTTCGTGTATTATTGAATTAATTGTCGTAAGTAGGTAACTTTTTCAAGAGAGAGAATTATTGCATGATTGAATGTCCAGGATCCGTAGCAATTTATGCGCATGAGCCAGAAGCGCGTAGTGAGCAGAAAGAGAGAGAAAGGAGAGATAGTGCGCGCGCGGCACGAATGTAAATAAATACATCTCTCTGTGGTGGACTCTTCTCCCAGCGCTTTGTGGAATCATCTTAAAACGCGGGCTCAGCGGTTCTAATTTTGAATCCCTTCTGTTCGTTCGCAGTCGCGCGCGAGCAGTTGAAGTGTAAACATTATTCGAATAAGCTTAGTCTAAAAAACACACATAAATGTTTACGTTGTTGACATTGTTGGGTTTAAAACCTTTACCAACCGTAATGCAGATAATGTGATTGTAAACATTACTAAGTTTGTATGTCGTCAAGTTTCTTTTGAACTCATGTGGCTTGTGTTTTTAATGAGGAATAATTTATAATACGATATTTTATACTGGATTTCTTCTTACAAATTGTTTGATGCGTGTGGTAATGGGGAGTCGAACCACGCCCCCTGCAGCATCCGCGAGCTCGGAACAACCGCAAAGAGTAGTGAAAATTAAAAAGGAATCGCCCGATGACGATATTAAGGTTAGTTTTTCTCTCTCATGTACGAGATGGCGTTTATTTTAATTGGTCAAAACACATTTTTAATTGTGCTAATAATTAAGGGTTACTCTACGTATTATTTTCATTAGTAAAACTTAATCATAGGAGCTGTTTTGAACATCAACGCGGAGTTGATTTTTAAAAAAACATACACACTTTGATCTTTTCTGACGGATGATATTTATTTTGTTTGTGTTTGACTCTACTTGTATAAATATAATTGAAATACTTTCTGAACACACATAAGTCAAAGTCCTCACTACAATCGTTAAAGTCAAACATTGTAGTCGATGCAGTCCAATTTTTATTTTTTAAAAATACAAACATATTTACTGTGATCAACATTGATAACATTTTACAATACTATTATTGTTATTATTATTGATAATATCTATCAAAAGTGACAGTTAAAGTTTTAATGAGTCGACGTATAAAATATTCTAAAATTATTTAAGTAGGCTAACTAACTTAACTTTCAAAAAAAGTTACTTTTTATCTAAATAGGATCTAGTATCAATATGCACTACGTAAACTCTGCAGAGATTTTGATCCTTTCAATTTACAAAAGTTATGTACAATATGTTCGAAAAGAAGGGTGCAATATCTTCCAGTCGACTTCCTAGGCCACGTGTTATGAACGTGACTGTAGCCAATAAATCCTTGAATAGTTATTTATCGTACATGCCAGTAAAATAATCAAAATAGTAATTTCGACACATTGATGTCAGACGATAAATTCATCGCCGTAGAAGATTGACCCAGGGACTGACTAGACCTCGTGTCCACTATTTTATAATAAAATAGAGACCCTTTCGCAGGGTTAACGTATTTGTTAGAGAGAAAAAAGAGAGGACATATTTATTTTATTTTTAAAGTACAAAAATGCCATTTCTTGCATACAGAGAATTTGAGAGGAAAAAAATAGTTTTATGACTATAAAATAAATATTAAAAAAACACTCAAAACAAACACACCTCTTTAAATACTAGTCCCGCAACTTTAAATTAGTAATTATAATTAATCTAACGTGGTAGAGATAAGGAGAGAAGCATTTTAGAGGCAATCTACCCTCATTTAGGGAAGACCACCCTTGGTAGAACCGACTGAGATTTGAACTCCGATCTCCTTGTCATGAGTTGGCCAGTCTAGCACGAGAGTGACGCCTTAGAACGTGCGGCCACGGTATTATTATGGCTCCCTTACACCAGGATAATTAGTTATACTATACAGGATGGCCATAAAATCTGGAAACGGATACGTTAATATAGACGAATACAGATATAAATTAATTAAACAAATACAGAGATACGTTCATATAAGCAGATACATGATATACTTATATACATATGGAGCCAATCCAGCATAAGAGAGGTGTTAACTCACAGCTAGCAGAAAACTTTTATTGACAAAATTGGCTGAACGTCATTAATGTTAACTCAATTGGAAATAATTATTATTTTATTAATATTACTATTATAAATCAAAAGAATTATCAAACGTTTCTAATAATACTTTCCTAAGGATTACTGTTTACTTGGCCTTTTTTGTAACTAATTTCAAGAACAAAATGTATTAATAAAACGCACGTGTTTTTTTTATTTTGCTTTTGTAGCAACAAAAGAGATTATGGTACATATAATAATAGATTAAAAATTATTATGTTCACACTGGTATCTTGTTATAACTGGCCACCAAAATAAACAAATGTTTTTTTTATAACTTAGAGAAAAAGAAGCAACCAAAGTAGGCCTATTAGTTTTAGACAAATGTTTTTATTTTTTAAACACATGGACATGAACACAACCGAAAACTGGTTGAATGACATCATAAATCGCCCTGATTTAAAATAGTTCGCCATATTAATTTATGAAGAAAACGCAACCTTTTAGAAGCTTTCGTTTGTAAAACATTTACGAGTGAACCACAGACGCCGCTTCCACACACACAAAAAAAAAATCCAAACGGGTTTTTTCAAAAGTTCGTGTTCCAATAATATAAAAACTGTTAAAGGAAATAAATAACCAGTGGCGGCTCGTGTATAGGCACTGCGGAACTGCAGCACCCCCTATTTCCACTTGATATTATCGATAACATTTAATGTAATTAGTCCTTTTTTCTTTAATTCTTTCTTTATTTTTTTAGTACAATATATATTCCTTAAGCTTAATGTCATTACTTCAGTAGACATCCCCCATTTTATGAAAAAGATACCAAGATGTTTGTATGGAACTGTGCGCTTCACAGTGCCAGTGACGTTGTGTTTTACTGTTGTGCGTATGCGCACATAGGAGGGGATGGGGAGGAAGGCGGTACTAACAGGTAGAGAGAGCACTGTTGCTCTCGCAGTGCTGGCTCTGACGTGATGGTGGAAGGAAGTTTTTTGTTTTACTCAGCGTGTGATGTGCTTAAAAACCGTGTACCATATTCTTGAATATGATAAAGTGTAGAAGAGGGTAGAATTAGATTATTAATCTGCTTCCAGCTATTCTATTTTATTCATTTTTTACAGTTCATTTATTTAACATAAAGGCTAAATGCGCTTGCAGTACTTTCAATGGAGAAAAATTTCCTCAATTGTCATCCAGAGATCAAGGAGAAAATTATTGAACTTT
>CABFOV010010963.1:976-14802 GCA_902141375.1 Timema poppense
CCTATCCCTCCTGGAGCTAGCTATATCCAGTTCCCCTCATTACACCCTATCCCTCCTTGAGCTAGCTATATCCAGTTCCCCTCATTACACCCTATCCCTCCTGGAGCTAGCTATATCCAGTTCCCCTCATTACATCCTATCCCTCCTTGAGCTAGCTATATCCAGTTCCCCTTATTTCACCCTATCCATCCTTGAGCTAGCTATATCCAGTTCCCCTCATTTCACCCTATCTCTCCTGGAGCTAGCTATATCCAGTTCCCCTCATTACACCATATCCCTCCTTGAGCTTGCTATATCCAGTTCCCCTCATTACACCCTATCTCTTTCAGGTCCTTTCTAATGTTATCATCTCATATGCATCTAGATCTTCCCAATAATATCTTCCCATTGGGTTTTACAGTCATTACCTTGAAGAAGGTTCTAGATTACCCCATTAACGCCGCATGTTCTTCACACCCTAATTTATGGGACTTTATTATCTTAGCAATGTTTTGTGATGAGTACAGGGTATGTAATTCATCAATAGATAACATCCATCACTTCCTCTTCCGGTGTTTGCACCAAATAATTTTCTAAGCCCCTAGTTTTCAAACAAGGTAAGGTAAGAGACCGCGGTTGTTAAACGTGCTCTCTTACAGCCTGTAAAATATCTGTTTTTATACATTCCTTGATAGCAGGCGAGATTATCAACAACTTACTGACAGAGTAATTTATTCTTCTCCTAATTTCGAAGCTAATATCGTTATTGCTGGTTAAAATAATTGTGACTAGATATTTAAACTAATTTACATAGTTAACCCAATTTGTTTACAAATATATAATTAGCTCTAATATAATCTCTGAGTAATCTGGGTGTACATGGTCACATGGTCTATACTAGACGGCCAATTATAGGAAGATTGAGATTCGAATCTTGTTCAGGAATATTGAGGGTGGTTTTATACTAAGTGATTTTCCACTCTTCTTCCACGCATATGTAGGTATATATACATTCCCTAAATATACCTTCCTTATTCTTAAATATACATTAGCAAAATTGTTACCAAAACGTATAAACCTACCGGGTAGTAAGATGTTGTGCTAAATTAAAACAAAAAAAAAATTATAATCTTAAAAGAATCGAACCCGTATAGTAATCGAGAATAATAGTAACCTTTATTTTATTCTAACCAGAGTCGGGACCTTTAGAATGTTTGTTTAGAGAATATATAACAATGGCATTTGGACTCCCTGCTTATGCTAGCAGGTAACATGGATTTGGGGAGCATTGCCTCTTGTTGCTGTCTGTGCGTCAAGCGGACCGACCAAACGTAGACTGAAAGAAGGGGAAGTAAGCCCTTTCCCCCCCTCTAACTAATGAGCTCAAGCAACCAATCACTGAGCCAATACTTCTACTGTCCAGCCCCCTAGCATGACATTTTCGCTTCCAATACGTCACTGTGAATCAAGAGGATCGCTATATAGCGCTCTTAATTTATAATGATTTAGGGGTGAGTTAATAACATAACAATAGAAAACCACCGAAAGCTAAGCCAATGTTTGTTAAATTTGAATATATGAACACTATTGTTCTCAGAGATTGTGAAATCGTGTAAATATCCTTGAGATTAATTCATCTAAAGTAATTTTAGCTTAAAGAAAGTAATCGTTCCCTAAGATTAGTTTGTGTAACATGCTGGAAATGAGATACCACAGAGATCAAGACAGCTTTGATAATCTCACTGAATAGTAGTAGTTCATTAAGAATAATTTGATTTAAATATAATAAAATAGATTATATTGTTTTTATTTTGGGTCTTCTTAATACAAGACTTTCTCTGAATTTATTTTGAAAACCTTGTCAAATTTACAAATATGGATGTTTTAAATAAACATTTCCACTAAAATTGATTATAATGTTCTTTGATCTTGTAATTGTCTTTTTCTTTCAGATACAGTCGTCTCTTTCTACCCAATTTGTCAACGATGTACGTGGCTTATATTCTAGTTTACATGGGCAGAACTACGTTCTCTCTTGATAGTTTGTAACTTCCGGATTCTTTTTGTCATCAACGCCATTAATATCATTTTGATTGAATTGTTACTCAGTAACAAGTTGTACGAATATTGTTTCTATTCAGTAGTATAATAATACTGTTTAAAAGGCAAAGTTAAATGGAAGTATTCCATATTTGTTATTTTAAAGCAATGAATATAAACCAAGATGTGTTTCAAAATTTGTGTTACAAATATAGAGAAATAAGCACGAATAATATTATTATTAAAAAGAGTGTAACATAAAAGAAGTTATTTTTGAGAAATTTCGTTACTCTGATTAAATTGTTAAACTGTTTACTCATGACGCAATATTAACAATTCAACAAAGGAAAGCCCTATCCTGACATTAACATATTCTTAAAATGTGTATATTATTATGATATCATACAGATATATATATATATTAGTTTATTTCCCTTATTTTTAAGGAAAGCAATATTATTTCTACGCTGTAGAGCTATCATAAAAATATTTTCTGTTACAAACATGATCCATATTGAAATAAACCATTGTTTTCACTCTGAAAGGGATAAGAGTCTTGGCCAGCTTGTTCTACTAACATTTTCGCTGACAGAAGTACCAGGGATCACTTCCTTGACAGTATGTTTCTATAACAATACTAGGAGATCCAGGATAGTTCTGTTGGCAGAGCTGAAGGCACTTGAAGCGAGATAGCGAGGATTCAAATAATATTAGTGTCAACAATCAAAGTTTGTAATTACAAACTCAGAATTCAAAAATTAAAAACTGCTAAACTTGTAAGATTGGATAGAAATATTATTTTTCATCCTTTTAAATTATCTAATCGTAAATAGAATCCATAATATCCTATTTTCTCAAAAATTGTTTTATTATTTATTATTATATTGAATCTTAAAACCAAAAGAACAAAAATTTAAGCTTGGACGGAAGTAATCAACATAAAGTTTTCACCCAAGCAAAAGCTAAAAAATTTTAAAATATTTGCAAGATTATACTCTTAAAAATATTCTGTAGCTCCCAGCCTTTTTAAAGGGTAAAATACTAATATATAATTATATAAATAATTATATTTGATGATGAGAAAACTAATATTTGATAGTTTGATTCACGGTACGAACCAAATAAAAGCTCAGATTCCGTGATAAAATTGTTACAAAATTTTACCAGTTCCGATGTTTATGGTTATTGGTTCAATATTCCATTTAATCACGCAAAATAATTTAAAACTATTTGATTTCCACCAATTTCTTGTAAATGATAGATAACAAGACACTCGCTTGTCATATGTAAATAACATAATTTTAAACTAATGTTTTAACATTACACTTTAATAATTGATCCAGGGCTGTTTAATTCACTTTATTTATTTTATTATATTAATATATATTAAGATTTTTAGTTTATACAACTTAAGAAAAGATAATTAAAACCAGTTCCCGTTGTTAAGTGGAGAACCGTCGTCGGACCCAAGGTAGGAAAAACTAAATTGACACATCGCTTGTGTCAAAGTAGTTTATGAGAGTTTTTAAATATATTGTTTAAAATCCAACTCATTTCAGTTTAAGATAATACAAAAAGCTAGAAGAGTACAATTATGGATCTAGTGGGGAGTTGACGTAATGCTCTACTAAGATTATTTATTTAAAACTTTGTTTGTATAACTAATAATGGAAATAAACAATAGTTTTTATATAAATAAATACGAATGCACAAAATGTATTAAGATTTGTATGATTTGACATAAAAGCCATCAGTGCATAAAAATTACTCGTACATTAAAAGTAACTTTATTTTTTTATGTAATTGGTTATTAATTCTAGCCTATATATTTTCAAGTAGTATTGGTTAACTATTTCTTTTGAAGAATAAAATTAATAAAATTTAAATACTCAATTTTAAACCCAAACATTCTTCTGAATTAACATTTCATTTTCTTGTTAATAGTGATGTATCTGCATACAGTCTAAAAAAAATAATCAAAATTTAATCTGAATTATTTTGAATATAATCACAATCTATGTAATAATTGGTATTTAAGTTTAATTGATGGAACCCCCAGAAGTTACCTGACGGCTTGAATTTAATTTACTCCCATAAAATGTGTTCAATGAGTCAACCAACCACTTTAAGTACATTTATAGATGAATATAGCTAATCCTCAAAGGCTCAATAACGAATTGATACCATATCATTACGGTACATTTAGTTTTCAAATAACTTGAATATATCATGCTTCCAGATAAATAATTTGTTTTATAACTTAAAAATTATCACGTATAAAATAGTCTATGTATTAATAAAATATGTACTTTTTATAGAAACTGCACTTTATTTTGTTTATTAATTAATAGTTTAAAGTGTTATTCTTTAAATTACAAGAAATGAAATAACAAAATACAATGTTATTTTATTTACTGACTTGGCAACCCAATACACTAATCATTATCAATTATTATCAAAAAGCTTATTGTTGGTCTTAGTGTTAAATGCTACCATGGCAACACATTACATGGGAATATAATTATATTATTTTCGTTTGAAATGCTCCTGTGAAAATATTAAAAATAAGATTAAATATTTTTTCCAAGGGATTTGTGTGTCTAAAATTTCATTAAATATTAATATATATTATTACAGCTTCAATATATATAACAAAATAGCTACAAAAAATGCTTAAATCTGTACAGACACAAATTATTAAAATCGTATTCTCACAAACAAACAATATAATTAAAATAAGTTTAAACTAAATCTCGTTTATATAATTCACAGAATAAAAGTGTAATTTATTTGTTTATTTTATAAAACAATTAAAACATTTTTACAAACTAAATTAACGTTTTCCAATACAGGAATAATAAGGCGGTGACATTTTATTTTCAATTCAACAACTTTTCTTAAATTAGGTAAAACTATTATTTTCAATAGAAACACATCTTAGAAATTCTTAGCTTTGACGTGAAACTTTTTAAAATCATTATATTTTCTTATTGTAATAATTATTGAAAGAAAACATTAATTTTATTAACACACAAGACTCAATATTTAATAAGAAAGTTAGTAAAGCTTATTTGCCTGTGAATCTATGTTTTATTTTAAAATAAAGCAAATAAATATATTGGTGTATGTTTTTGGTCATGTGGTTAGTGAAGCTATATAAAGAACTGTGTGCTTTATGTGTCGCGTGCTTGTTTTTACTGTTCAGCTTCTGACGTCATGTCTAGTCCTGGCTAAAAGATGGAACAAAGAACAACAAACTAAAATAGTTCTTCACTTTATGAACAATTTTTATAAACATTTCATATAAAATATTGATTGCGAGACTTTGTGTGACCCTTTGATGACAGTGATTTCCCTGACAAGGGAAAGTTGATTGTTGAAGAGTTATTAATTTTGTATTCAAGAATATTTTCCGTGGACCCATTAGCTCAAGAATCCATTTAGTGGCTGTACATAATATAAAAGGTTTTAATTTAAGTTATGTATTTTTAAACATCCTATATATATTCTGATTTTATTCGCACATTTAAAAGCATATTTTATGTTATTTTACTTGGTAATGTTGTATCTTTGTTGTAAAATGAAACTCTAGGCCTATTCCCTAATCATTTGTTTTAGTTATGAAAGGTTAAATAAAATAATTGTCATTAAAACCTTTTTGTGGGGGACAATCATGGTCGTATTTGAGAAATAGTGGGAGGGGGAAGTGCATTAATACTACCCCCTCCACCGTTTTCAAACATGAGATGACTAATAAAATAAGATATTGATAAATATAAATGATAATCAGAGCTAGAACTAAACAACTATCCAATAACTACCGACATAACGAGTATTGTTGGTGAAGAAAATCTGTAATGTAAAATTATCTTGGATAGTGTTTAAAATATCTACTCTCCTTATCAATTTTGAATATTTTTAAATTTAATTTATATTTCTATATATTTCAAGGAATAAAATAATTTCCATTAAACTTTTTATTCTTTGGTAGAACATTTTTATCAGTTTTGAATGTAAATATTAATATGCAAATGAAGTTTATATTTCAATTTATTTATCATTAAGACCACCATTATTATAGTTATTCTAAGGTTCCTAAGAAAAGCAAGTTTTGAATATAAATAATAAGAAACGTACTCTTTCTTACTATTTATATCTATCTTCGAATCTTGATACTCTACTCCCTGAATATCCTGAATATGGCTTAGTGGGCGGTCAAATGTTTGAATCATGCGTGAAGATTAAAATGCAAAATTAAGAAATAAACTAGTTTTTTAATGATAATAATAATTGAAAATAATCATCGAAATTTAATTAAAAACTTGATAATATTATTTTAAAAGATGCTGGTTAACGTATAATATGTATAACAATAATGAGATTAGAAAATAAAAACCTCGTTTGAAATGTAGTAAGCTAAAAATATTTATTTATATAGTAAATTGGCTATTTTAATCTATTTTATTTATTTTTAACATGTCTACTAACCGTTCAATAAAAAGCAAGTACTATTAGAATTTAACATCAATGTATGGACAGTATATAACTTGATAATCGGGAATATATTCTAGCAAATATTCCAAGAATAAATGTGTAATTGGTAGCCAGCTAAAAGTACAACTATCTTAGACCTAACTGAAACCCTATCATGTAAACAATCAGTGGTAAATATAATTAGTTTGGGAGTAAATATAGATAATTTTATTTGAAATATTATGTGTGTCTCATTTTAATAAAAAAAAAGAGAATTTTCAAAGAGAAATCTTATACACAATGTTATTTATATTTATTCACATTTAAATAATCCCTTCTATAAAAAAAAACCTAATTCGTTGATAAATGTTTAATTGGCTTATCAATTTTATTCTGGAACAATATTTCACATGATTGTATTTTATTTCTCAATTAATTAAGTTTTTTCATATGACTTGTAACTTTGAAGGTTTAAAAATATTAGGAAAAAATTTAAATATACAAGTCTTTAATGGCAAATCATTTTAAACATCAACAGTAATCTAAAATACATACAGAATGACTTCATAAAATATCTTTGGCTGTAAAGATAATTAATATAATCGAGACATACAAATTTATATTTTAATAAATATTCATTAAAAGCATTATTTCAATATAAACTATCCATAAAACACAATATAAAATGTTTTGTAAATAACTATGATTTTTTAAATATAAAAGTCATTTTAGTGTGGTACTGAAAAATATTATGATTTTTAATAATTTAATTTACACATAAGTTAGCTTATGCCAAATGCAAGTTTATTAAGCTATAAAATATTAAAATGGAAAGTTATTAAACAAAATCGCTAAACAATGTTGTATCTGTATAGCACTTATGTGCAACACAAGTTCTTTGAGTTACAATGACCGATTTTATTAAGATGGTTACTGGTTAGTTATATAGTTATATATTAGCACATTTATGCAACGTGGCTGTCTGCAATATCACAAGGTCAAACAAATCAATTGTTGAGCTCAATTTGGTGATTGTATCCAGTTGAAACAAGATATGTTACATATATTAAAATGTTCACATCATTCTAAAGGCATTTATTTGTTGATTTGAATCTCTAAACATAATCCAAAAGGAGAAAGTAGATGTGTCAGTGACCTCTAGTAACCGCGTTGTGATATCGGTAGTAAAAAGAAGGGCGACATCTTAACAATTATATAGCATAGGAAGGGCGCGGTTTGAGAAATGAATTATATTAACATATTAAATACCAATAGGCCTATACCAGGTTTGGTTAAATAAATATGTAGTTTTAATATACAAATATTAATAAAGTTTAGTGAGACAACACAAATTTTACTTTATATACATATAATGCTTTAAAGTCCCAGAAGGGGTTATTAGCACCGCGTCTTACTACCCGTTTGGGTTGTACGCACTTACGCTAATGCGTAATGGTAGGGTGATTGTGAGATGAAATGGAGGACCTACAGTTTAACGTGGGATCCAGAACCACGATGGAGGCCTGGCATTCCCCAAATTCACAATATGTGATTAATACACGTCTTGTCAGAGGTGAAGGAAAGGTTTGGCAATCAGATAAACCTGTACCGGGACCGAGGATTGAACCCCGGACCCCGGACCCCCAGCAAAAAAGTCTGACACCCTACCCCTAGACCACCAGGTCACTCAAAGGGTATAATAAGGAATAATAATAATAATGTATACAATACAAATACTTTGCCAGGCGAGGAATAGTAAGTTTCGAGACGTTTCTATTATATCTAATAATTATTCTAGAAATAGTAATTAATAATCTAGTGAGATCAAAGTACCCTAAAAATCACGATCATCACAAATTTAAATATATAAATATCGTAGTCATATTCCTCAGTATGCCATTTATTCTGTATAATTCCTAGAAAATTTAAAGTAATTTTCTATCCTTTTCAATTTAAAGGCAAACTAAATCTTTAAAATAAATGTATGGCACATAATTAAATTTCCCTCACACAAGAAAGATGGTCTAGCGATAGTTACATAACTGTCCATTGTCCATCTCCACTGAACGAGCAAGGTCTATCATTACGTGATCACTTTACCAGCACGACAAGTTAGTCACAGCTCATCGAATTATTATATAAATATTTCGCAATCTTCAACTATATTCTCAAATCAAAATTAAAGGTGAATATTTAATTATTCCGAGTTTAACATTCACATTAAAGGACCAAGCTATATTTTTAATACGATTCAAGTTCTATCAGTTAGCGATATATTTTGCTAGTGTTTCCCCTCTCAAACAGAGAACTATTATTTAAACTAAACAGAATACATCTACCTGGGATCCGTATGACATATGACATAAGTTCTGCAAGGGTAATTATTTGTGAATAAACAATTAATCCCTAAGCAAAGGTTCCAGTAGAATAAACAAACTCGATATCAAGACTTTATTCTGAAAGAGAATGTAGAAATAATAAACATTATACTAAGTCGAAAGATACATTACTTATAACTTACAATGTTATAGTGAAGGCCACTAACAGTATATTGCCTCGTTCCCTATCGCCGCCAAGTGTGCCATAGTTGCAACTGTTGGTTGTTTTATAATGTACGAAATACTAGAACAAGGAGTCATGGGACGGATTCTTTCTCCTCTCGCAGCTCTGGAAACAGGAAATACGTCATGCCGACGCAACGGCTAGATTTCGGTATAAACTTGGATGCGGATCTGAATCCTTCATGAAAGCACTAAGAGGTTTTTGAACGTGCTGAACCATGACATCTGATGCACATAGACGTCATCGGGGCCCGAGAGCTGGTTGGCCGGGGTCACTCTCTGATCAGTGGTGTCTTAGAATGGGTCAAACATGGCCGTCCTTACTTGCAGGCCAAAGTGTAAAGTGTGGCAACTCCACTTGTAGTGAGGCTCTTAATTGTATGACTACTAACAGTTGTCTTCATTCGAGGACTGAGAAGTCACTTTGAACGATACCGTTCGTTAATATAAACATGTTTTACGTATAGCAATAAACAAAAATACTTTGGAGATTAAAAAATGCATCAAATAAACATGTAAAAAATAATTTTAAAATAAACTTTCTCGGTATGCTAAAGGAGCAGATGGTTTATAAATGCAAACATTGTCTGAAAGTGACTGATGTCAACCTGTTAGGAAATAACCATTATGTTCCTAGTAATACTATATTATCGACAATTACCTCAAATTGGTTGATATTAGTTACTTTCAGCCAATGTTTGCAATAAGGAACCTGCTGCTAGTGGTCACCTCTGCTCTATTCTAGCAGCAACCTGCTGCTAGTGGTCACCTCTGCTCTATTCTAGCAGCGAGCTGCTACCTCCTCACTCAGTCTAGAGCTGCCAGTTAATGCAGGACCAACGTTTCGCCCAGAGCCTCCGGAGAGTCCTTATCCATTAGCGCCATGTACGAACAAGATGGGACCCACTGGACCGGATTTCCTTCCACGGTGGGTCTTGAAGGTGACCCACAGATGACCAAGCCTTCTAGAGGTTACCCTCATCGCCAGGACGGAATGAGAAGCGAGCCACGTCTCAGTAATAAAATAGAGTTGAGGACCTCTATTCCAGCTTAGTACTGCAGATAAGTCCAGGCACCGGAAGCTCCACGTTTGCGTCTTTACTATACTCTCATTTGTGCGACAAAGGTATTACAAATCAAAGCCAGTCACGTGACCTTGGAATTTTCAAGAATCCTCTAACAGCCTCTTCATTCTCAGTGTTGCAAAACTATAACTGGGATAGAAGGTCGGATTCTTCAAATAATTGTATTAAAATATGTTTGATTTCAAAGAATAGTGATGTTAAAACTAAATATATTACCTCAGTTTATTTTTTTAGATAATACTTACTAAAATAAAATATGAAAGTTCATCAAAGATGACGTTTTTAACACATATTGAAATGTATGTTGGTTGGGACCAATGAATCAGGTTCACAATAGTCAAATATGACTACAGCCGAGTTCACTAAAACCAGAGTTGACTGTATCTCGGCTAATCAACGTTGGAATGGATGTCGTACAGTGTCGTGGTTTTGACAATACACGATTGTGGAAATTGTGGCAGGCTAATTTGATGAGCGTGTTTTAAGTCTGTGTTCATGTTTATCTGAATACAGTTCTACAAAATTTGGATTTAGGTTTTTATCAGCTTTCATTTGTAAAGGGCGTGTTTTATTTAGTCTTGTGCATTGATTCCGATTATTTGTTTATATTTCTATTCACTTTTTTAAATAAGTAATATTTAGAATTTTCAATGTTAATTTTCAAGTTCTCTTTGGCCATTTTTCAGTGATCCAAGCGCAGACACTGCTGATTAGTTTTTTGGAAGATGAAAAGTTGTAGTTTTGAAGAAACCAAAAACAAACAATATTAGAAAGTTAAAATAATGCTGGGTGCTAATTGTATACAAGCCATAAATATTTTCTCCTAATTCTCTAGATAACTATTTTTAAGGCTAGCATGTATTCACAATATAATGATATAATATATTCATAATAATGAACCTTATAGACAAAATTTTGATAAGTATTTTTAAATTTGCAAGTATTATTGAAAAACACGTTTTCCATGTCCACGTTTTCCCGTCTAGTTCTTCAAATGAGTTCCAATATAGACGGTCTATTGTTCTCCATTGTGCAGTATTGAACATCCCGCTTCGTTCCAATGGACGCACAAACTATCTTCCTCACAGGGTTCAGACAGACTGACAAGCGTGCGAGCGTGCGAGCGAGCGCGTGATCAGCAGATAGCTCTCGATAATTGCTGACGAGAAGGCAAAGGTTCACGGTACAAACCTTGACTCAATGAACTGAGGGTGGTTTTTGACCAGTGATTTATTGTTGTGGGTTTTCCATCCTCTATCCGCACTGATGGTGATTCTTTGTAAAGGCCTACTTTGATTATAATATTGAAGTATTTAACATATCAGTTTTACATATATTTATACATATATATATGTATGGTTTATCTTACTAATAAAATTAGGCCGTTAGTATCAAGTGTGCTAAACCTATCTATACTAATTAATACAAATGTCAAAATGAGAAGTACTCCAGCACTCCATGAACCTACATACAGTAATATTTCCTAGCACCTGTAAACTAGACTGTACCGGCTCGAGAGCGCTCGCCCAGTCTGGCCGTCCCTCGGTCGTCGTACCAAGCAAACATCCCACTTTACTCTGCTTCATCGCAGTTGACAACAGGCTTAAAATAGCTTTAAAACACTTGATTTTATGGAACAAAAGCTGAATTTTGGCGAAATTCTGACGGAGCGATTGTGTAGAGATATAAAAAATGACACGCCAGTGGGAATTTGAGCCCTGGTCATTCGGCTCTACTCGATAACTTCTGTACCTATTGATCCAGCTGAGATGTCCTACTTGACAGTACCATTCTCCAAAATAAACTGCCAAGCGTATTGATGGTGCTAAATACTAACACTTGTTACAAGTCAACTATAATAAATAGATGATAATGTATGTTATTAGTGGGACTCGTTATTTTGAGTAATGTTGCTTTAAACCAATTTTATCAACTTATAACTGTTATTTTCCATCTTTTTAGTATGAAAAAATATATTTAAATATCTGTATCGTTATTAATCCAATAAATAAGCTATCGTTTTAAATTTAATTACCAATGTAATTTCATATGTTTATACATATTCATGCATCCAAACATATCTGTATTTATTATTCAACTAGTTTTTTAATTTAATCCATATTCACAGTTTTGGCATGGCTCAGTTCCCTCTAATATTATTATTTACGCTCATTTTGTAAGGTCTATAACCTCTTGTATGGGCTTAAACCTTTTCATTGCATTAAAAAGGTAAGGAATAGAAAGATAACATTTAGAAGAAATGTAGCCACATTTGTTTGGAAGCGGAGTGGATAGCCTTTTAAACCAGACTATACCATGATTTTATTATCAATGGGCAGCTGAAAATGTTACAAGATCTACTTTCACGTATTAAAACGTCAAGTAATGTGATATTCATCTTTTAAATTACTAGATTTAATACTTATGAAATAACACTAATAATATATTAGAATATTATTAATGTTGACCGCAAAAGAGTGTTTGTATTTTCTGAAAGTTAGTCCAAGAATCCATTCGAGAGAAAATCAGGGTAAAGATGAGAGAGACGGCGTGCCAACCAATGTGGGCTTTAATGAAAGGTTGCAATGTCTCTATATATGTTTCAACGATATTTTGGGCCAATATTATTTTATCTATATCAATTTTAAATATATATATCCTGACATATGATTTAAAACCCATTCTATTTGTATCGAATGTAGGTAAGTGCCCCTAGCCCCTCTCTACCAGCTCTAATGATAGTTGTTACTTCGTTCCTTCTAGTTATTACAACTGATTGCTGTGTGGGATAAATGTTTCCAAAAATGTAGATTCTTTAGTTTCCTATCTAAACCTTTATTTCCCGTGTCTACTAATTCCTTGATATCCTGATGGTAGGGGGTTTGCGAGTTGGTAAGTACCGACTGCTCTGGCAGCCAGCGTTGTAGAGTTAACTAAGCTTTGAGACCAGGCAATGTCTACTTCTACCGTTCATTAGCGACCGGCACGACTAACCTTTTCGACATACCATTGACCGGATTCTTTCTTAACCTATGTAAAGGTCGTCTCACTCTGAAAATAGAACTAACCTTGTAATTTTCAATTAGCGCTACGAAATATTTGTAAATCATAAAATCATGTAGTTTTTTCTATTGTTTTAAGGGAATATTTTATTTATAACAATGCTACAGTTTCTGAATTTGAAGTCTTCTTTTGCCACCTAGTCCAGAACAGCCGAAGATCCTGAAATAATCACAAAATAAAAGTTATTATCAATAATGAATGTTATGAACTTGTCAGTTTTAGCTGTGCACTCCTTGACCTTGTAAGTTATCAGTAACAACTCAGTGGAACTAGGAATAGCGAGTGTAATTATATCAGACTAGACTGAGGGTATTTGATTGTCTGTTAGCTCCCGTCCCATAGACGTGGTTATCAGTAACAACTCAGTGGAACTAGGAATAGCGAAAGTAGTTATATCGGGCTAGACTGAGGGTATTTGATTGTCTGTTATCTCCCGTACCATAGATGTGGTTATCAGTAAAAACTCAGTGGAACTAGAAATAGCAAATGTAATTATATCGGGCTAAACTGAGGGTATTTGATTTTCTGATAGCTCCCGTCCCGTAGATGTGGTTATCAGTAACAACTCAGTGGAACTAGGAATAGCGAGTGTAATTATATCAGACTAGACTGAGGGTATTTGATT
>CABFOV010010964.1:0-14802 GCA_902141375.1 Timema poppense
CACATCATCTCTGCTAGTGACGGGAGAGTTCACACCATCTCCGCTAGTGACGGGAGAGTTCACACCATCTCTGCTAGTGACGAGAGAGCTCACACCATCTCCACTAGTGACGGGAGAGTTCACACCATCTCCGCTAGTGACGGGAGGGTTCACACCATCTCCACTAGTGACGGGAGAGTTCACACCATCTCCGCTAGTGACGGGAGAGTTCACACCATCTCCGCTAGTGACGGAATGGAATTACACAGATAAACAGAAGTTTAGGGTCATCAAATTTTCAGTATTGAATTTACGTCAAGCCTCTGATTAAGGGTTCTGATTGGTAAATAATAAATACCTAACACTAAGTTTATATATTCATTCATACTTTTAAGAGATAAGCTAGCTGTTACGTTGTGTGCCTTTACAATTCGTGTGTTTAGAAAGTTGTAACGACACAGATTTAACAAAACTAGCTTACCTTGAAATAAACGGGACCGTTATAAAATTTACAATCATGGATCATTGTTCACACATAAACCCTAGATGTCATGGTATAAAATGGTTTTGGAAAATGTTTAGAACTCTTATCACTACATATTTTCCAAATCCTCGTAAATAAAGTGAAACAGGCACATAATACAGAGTGATTTTACTGCTTGCCCGGCTACACATAGTGATTCTACAATACGACGGGTTTGGTGCGAAGAACAGTAGAAATTAGTTACTAAAGTTACTAAAACCAGTTTTATATACTCACACCTTAAGTAATATTATCTTCAGCTGTCGCTGTTAATAGACAATAACACAAATAATATAGTGAAATGTTGTCAATGTTGGCCGTAAATAATTATATTCAAATGTGTTCTAAGGTTCTTCAAACCAAAATCAGAATATAGCTGTGAATATAATGGTTGGCAAGAAACGATACAAGAACAGTACATATAATATGATCAATTTGAATAATGTTGAGACTAACTGACAGATATCAACATTGTCCGAGTGCAGCGGATGAAGTCTGGACCACGTTGAATACTGTAGGTGAAACAAAGCACGTTTCAATACGGATTATATTTTAGGGCGTTAGTTTGATCTTCGACCTGAAAATGGATCGTGCATCATTCCAAATGTATTAACATAACCAAACTTAACCTAACCAAACCGAGCCTAAACTTACATAGCCTAACCTAACCTAGAAAAATTAACCAAACATCAAGCCTAGAATTTTGCATCATCCAATTATGGGTGGATAATGTCAATACTATGTGGATAATATTTTTTTAAAAATCATTCAATTCATTCTCACTTAACATTATGAACGTATTTTGAACAATTTCAACATTATCTGGATACCATTGACTTTATCCCAGTTTAGACTTTACCTGTTACATATACACTATGATAACATACATACACACAGAGGCCTACATATATATGTTAAGAGAGAGATATTGGAATGGCAGCCTGCTCTAACTACTGTTTGTAGGTGATATAGAAAAGGTAGGCAATAAGCTGCGGAGTAATCTCAAGGTCAGTCTCCTGTCCTATCTAACATCATGATATAATATCTTTGATTACAGTTTTTTGACTGTTTTTTGCACCTTGTCTTATTACTTGTGTTGGATGTACATAAATCTTAATGCAAATTTATTTATAAAAGTAATCCCAAAAACTACTTTTTCAAAGTGAGTGTCCCACTAATTTATATTTTATTAAAATCTTAAGATTTATTTTTTATATAAAACAGTACTTGCTTTATGGTTCAAGACAATTACTATTTGTTGAAACATGTAGAATACCTAAAGTAATTCATCATCCTTTATATTTTATAAGATGAAAACACACATTCATTCGTGTTCATTTGAAAATTTTCTACCAAAATATCTCGTAAACAACAGATTGCATAAAAAAATAAAGGTCGTTTGGATCTGGCAGAGAAGTGAGGTGGTAAGGTTGGTATGACCTTGGATGTCATTTCTAAGGTGATGTAATGACACTCCCTATTTTTTATTACATATTCATGTAGAGCACGTTATATCATCCTCACAAATTTGGTTTTAAAATTTTTAAAGTAAAAGTTATTATAATCAATTAATCTCCAAAATTTCTGAGTCACCGTTACCGGGCATGGCATTAGAATTTGGCCTATAATTTATTTTTGTTAATCAATACTTTCTCCAAAATAAATACGTCCACTAAATTTGAAAGGAGATTTTCAAAATCCTCTCCGCTTTGAGTCTATTTTCGAGTTCACTTCTGACTTCTCGTAATGCTGCTTTTGTAATACTTCTACATACCATCGCTATCCTATTTCTTAACTCTTCTATATTTGCTGGTTTAGTCCCATAAAGAGCGAACTTTAAATGTACCCATAAAAAAAATCTAGGTTAGTTAAATTTGTGAGCATGCTGACCACTGAGTTGGTCCTTTTCTGCCATCGTCTATTCAATCTGTTCTCTAACCATTGATCAACGAGTAATGTGTGGTAATGGAGGGATTCATCTTGCTGAAAATATAAAAGATCTTCATCAAGCTCCATGTTTCCGTGATTGTCTAGTTGATTTTATAGGGTGTGCACAATGAGAAGATGAATAGCTCTTTCAAAAATTTCCAAGTATTTTCCCCCTGTAAAATCTCCGTGTATAAATATAGGACCAAATATTGTTTCAGCTAATATAGCTGACCAAACATTTATTTTTTCTGGCTATTGTGTGTGTCTGTCAGTAAAATATGAGGATGTTTATGACTGCAATAGCGACAGTTGTGTTTATTTACAAAACCACTTAAGGGAAAAGTACACTCGTCAGAAAGCAGATACAATCGCATTCAATAATTGTATAATTTCTTAACAAAACTGTAGTCACCTATAAGGATCATTTTCGATTAATGCTTGATGTACCTTCATTTTATACGGATTAAACTTATTTAATTTTAATCTCTTATAAACCGAACCAAACCACAAGAGGTCCTCGTTTGTCGTAGACATATTCACTACGTGATGGAAAAATATAAACTCTATTTATTTTGTTAATTATTTAAATATTACGACCTATAATGGGTTTGGGTGTTTGAACACTTTTTAATAATGTGATTAAAATCGTTCATGTAGGTGTCAGTAATTTCTCACTAAAAAGAATTTATTTTGAAATTTAAGTTGTTTTATGAAACACTTAATGTTTCCTTTTACAGTTTGGGCTCTAGTCTCTTTGTAACATATAGAGTTATTAGTCGGTAGCCATTTTGTTAATTCTTTTCCTTCCTTGGAATATTTAATTTAATATTAACTTGATTGCACTTGTGGTTACCAATATTTGTTAAAATTTAAAAATTGATAATATTGAAATTAAAGATAAAACTTAGTGGACGTATTTATTTTGGAGAAAGTATGAAAGTAATTTATTTTTGTTAATCAATAAGTCATAACTTTAAACATTAACTAATGTTTTTAGTGAGAAATTACCAGTATTCTAAAATTATATTGGTTTGTTTTCTATTATAATGATGAATATTAACATATCGAAATCTTCTTAATGACTTCAAAGTTGGTGGAAGTAATAGACCCGCAGAAGTTTGGGTTATGTCGGGGAGTAAAATCTTTATGTAAACTTATTTTTAGAATTTATATTTGAGATTAAATTTAATTCAAAATTAAATGACATAATCTGTTTGTTTAGTCTGAGTTCAAAAGAGTGATTCAGGTTCTTTGTTAATCGTTTTGAGAAGCTCTTTAAGCTTTTTGATATTCCAATAATGGAAATACCTTATTTATTTATATTTTCATGCTCTTTAATCTCTTTATTAATATATCAACGATTTATATTATTTCTCTTGAGTCTTTTGCAGACTTAGTCATATAAATAAATAATTTACGATAAAACTCTTATATTATACGTTTCAAACGTAGTCTTTTTCAAGGACTATTAATACATTAAGATTGTGGATAAAGTCCTCAAATGTACTGCGCAAGCGCCTTATATCTATATAAAGGCTTTCAACACAATTCAGTTCGCCTTGTAACGACATGAATTGATTATATACCTTTGTTGTCTTATTTTAAATAAATAATTCTACTTTTGTTGTTATTGTAAATTATCTTTTTAATGGTTTTTACATTAATCTCCATTTTGATTCTGCCCACCCTCTTATCGCTTGTTGTGGCCTCTAGCGGTTAGAGTTGGAGGTGGTGATCGGTTCAATATCTATATTTAACCATTTACTGTTACAAGATTAACGTTAACAATGACAAGCTATACTCAACTTACAAAAATAATAATACAATTTTCTCAATTTACTAATATAGGTATACATATGGTTGACTAGTAAAATATATTAAAAGTATTTACAATCACCCCAAATTTAAATATTCAAACTTAGAAACAAGTTATTTTACTTTATTCTAATCCCAACAGTTAGTGGTAACTTTTGCTATGTTCTCATTTTAAATCAAGACGTATCATTAATTCTACTTACATTTATCTGCACACCTTATTGCTTAATGCTTATGTGCTCTGAGGGCCATTCATTGTGAATTAGAACTAAGACTTAAACAAAGACCTATAAATAATAAATTGAATCTCTCATTAATAACTTAATCAAATGAAAATTTTTAATGAACAACAAAATATAATATGCCGAAAAGAATAATGTATCTAATCTTACATTTTTAATAATGGAGGCTATTAACAATACAGCGCCTCGTTTCTTATCGCCGCCAAAAGTGTCATAATCGTGACTATGCGGTTATTTTATATCGTACATATTTCATAAAAGGGAGGTAGAAAGAAATGGGGAGGGTACTACATAGGTAATCACGTGATCATGGAGGTGGTGATCGGTTCAATATCTATATTTAACGAGTCAAGAACCAGTTACTGTTACAAGATTAACGTTACTAATGACAATATATCCTCAACTTACAAAAATATAAAATTCTCAATATGCTAATATAGGTCTACATATTGTTAACTAGTAAAATATATTAAAAGTATTTTACAATCACCCCAAATTTAAATATTCAAAATTAGAATAAAGTTATTTTACTTTATTATAATTTCAACAGTTAGTGATAACTTTTGCTATGTTCTCATTTTAAATCAAGACGTATCATTAGTTCTAGTTACATTTATCTGCAGTCCTTATTGCATAGTGCTTATGTGCTGTGAGGGCCATCCATTGTGAATTAAAACTAAGACTTAAACAAAGACCTATAAATATTAAATTGAATCTCTCATTAATACCTTAATCAAATGAAAATTTATAATGAGCAACAAAATATAATATGCCGAAAAGAATAATGTATTTAATCTTACATTTTTAATAATGGAGGCTATTAACAATACAGCGTCTCGTTTCTTATCGCCGCCAAAAGTGTCATAATCGTGACTCTGCGGTTATTTTATATCATACATATTTCATAAAAGGGAGGTATGGGGAAAGGGGGAGGGTACTACAAAGGTAATCACGTGATCAAGGGGAAGTTTGGTCTATTTTTCCTCTTGACACTCATGTAACTGGAAATTACGTCTTGCCTTCGAAACGTCTGGACTGTACTCGAAATTATTTAAAGAAAGAACTATAATCTTGACAACTGTACTCGAAGTTTGGAGAGTGTACTCAACCAAGGAATCTCAGGAATGCTGACGTCGTCTATGCCGGTCAGTCAGTTGGACAAGGTATCTCTCCCGAGTCGGTTGTGTATGGACACCGAGTCAGGTTTGTGAGGGATATGTCGGCTTCAATGGGTTGGTGACGGAAACCAGGTAAGTTCATACAGGATGGGGCTCGAACCATTGGACGATTAGTAACATGAAATTAACAATTTAACTAAACAGTAAATATTCCTTACCTATATAAAAGCAAACTACTAATACACATTTTCACTTTCTGAAGATAATGTCACTCATGTGAGTTCCATCGGACTTCAGACAAACCTCAGCACGTTGTCCATCACTTTACCTACCACAGATAGACTAATTATTTCTTTCCATCCTGTATAATAATGCCAGAGGAATATTATTTAGAAAATAATACATATTTCTTAAGGGCGAGGATAATATTGCGCTAGATTTAGAAATATAAGTTTTTATCAATTTAATATGCTAAATTTGTAGTATAATTTAAGTACCCAGACGAGAGTTAAAAAGGAATTTAAGTCAAAGTTTTCACCTCTGCGACAAGTTTCTTGTCAAAAGTTTATAATTTGTCTCCAAGACTCTTGTCTTATTGTGTGTATTCGCGTGAAGTGCAGTGTTACCGTGAAATGCCGTATTATCATATTATGAAGCAACACACTTCACTCGCAACCCCTCTGCCTTATCACCCCTCTTCATCTATTCTCGTGAACCCTCGGGACCAAACCACGCTTATAAGCTCGATCCTTCTTGTTTGCTTGCTTAAGCAATGTTAAGTGTACCATATTTTTAGAAACAAAAAGACATGAGAGAACATTCTGGAGTTGGATTGTACAAGTGAGAACTCTCACAACCTACGTTGGAGGTGAAGACAGAATTAGTTTATATGGCAATAAAAGCAACAGCATAAGTTGCCTGTCTCAGAGAGACTAGGAAAGTAAGCTACTAGTCTTCTTTAAAGCAGTTTCTTACGCACGCGTTCTAGCAATTATTCAAAAATATAACCTTATTATAAAAATACTAATAGATATATGAAGAATAAATCTCGCTCCCTCTATTTAAAAAATGCTAGATACAGTGCAACATGGTAAAAATTATGTAGTTTTTTTATTGTTATTATTATTATTAGCACCGCGTCTTACTACCCGTTCGGGTTATACGCATTTACGCTAATGTGTAATGGTAGGGTGATTAGAGATGAAATGGAGGACCTACAGTTTAACGTGGAATCCGAACCACGGTGGAGGCCTGGCATTCCTCACATTCACAAGCTGTAATTAATATATGTCTTGTCAGAGGTGAAGGAAGGGTTTGACAATCAGATAAATCTGTGCCATAACCAAGGATTGAACCCCGGCCGCCGCATAGAAGTCTGACACCTTATCCCTAGACCGCCAGGTCACCGACTTTTTTTATTGTTAATACATTCTTAAAAATTAACTTTGGATATACAGTTAAAATATTTCCATTTATCCTTGGATTTGAAGTATATATCTTTCCTTGTGATAAATTTAAACAGAAAACAAAATGAATACTACTTTCAATAGTACATTATATTAATATAATACAACAATTGATTAGGCAATTTAAGACTTCAGTCTCACAGAATAATACGTAAAAATGTACAAATAAAATTTCCCAGATAATTTACTCGAATGATTTCTTAGAACTCTAAATTTAAATCACTAAGATGAGGTATTAAATCAAACACCTTTTGAGCAGCTGCCATAATTTAACGGATAACCCGATTAAAAAACTATATTATGACATCTTCGGGTCAGTTTCAAAAAATGTATCTGCCAAATTTGGTTAAATTGTTCCATCCATTTTGCAGTTATCGTGGACCATGCATACAGATATATCTTTAAGTGGCCATAATTTTTAAATAGATAATCAGATCGCAAAAACTTTGTTCATACGGTATTTCATGACTTGGGACGCCACATTTTACTCTCACGATTGTACAATCAATTTAATATATCGAGAATAGGAAAGTTCAGTTTTAACTTGAACACTAGGCATTTCTTCTCTCTGTCTAAACGGAAGTTTATTCAGTGATGACGGTCAAATACGTGGACCAATTTTAACTAAATCTGTCAAGGACATCTTTTAATTTAGGCCAAACAACCGATGCACATATTCCTGTAGTTCTCATCAAACAAGTAAACTGTAAATATTCATAATTGGAACAAATTATATATATTATATTGCTTAATAGTAAAGTTTTGTAAATTATATTGAAGGTACCACGTTTAAATTCCTCGTGGAAAGTTTTTCTTTCACTCTTAGTTTGCAGAGATCACGTAAATTCGCCAGATCGCTGACTACAGCGCTTGAAAACGGATGCAAAGCTACTGTAGCGAGAACATAAGTCACAGCCTCTTCCACCATTTTACTCCTTATTACAATATGAACAGCAAATAGTCCTAGTTGTGGTATATTTCATCTCAAGAAGCACTTATCGCATGTCACAATAGTTCACATGTATACATGTAATACACTCCAACCCTCCAAAAACTTATTGTATAAACGTATTAGAAGCTTAATGCTAACTAATCAAACTGGGTCAAACATTAAATTCAAATTTGAGAGTGAAAATTGTTCTATAGATTTGCTAAGACAATTTGGTAGCTATATATATCTAATCACAATCGACACTCAATGAAACCTTTGCATTTTTTTAGCATGAAACAAACTGTCCAAATTATGGAGATTATTTGGTGCAAATGATTCACATTCAGAGGTTATTTCATCACGAACATATCATAATCAATTTGAACAGTTTTCATCCACTGGTCGAGTATGTTTGGAAACATAATTTTATGTATTTATTGAAAAATAACATATTCAAATAAAATAAGTAAAATGAACCTATAAATATGCGTAGAGAGTAAAATTATTGTGTTTAAGATAAATATAATAGTAATAGCAAATATATTTACTTTTAGAAAACTAAAATAAATTAATATTTTAAAAAGGATTTTTGATTTTCTTAAGTGTTCATTATCTTAAATATTGGTTTGTGTTATGTTGAATATTATTTTGAAAAGATTATCATTAATCACATTAATACATCATATATTATGTGTTTTCAATAAATTAAGTATAAGTGAAATAAATGTTTATTCAAGTTACCGGTAATGTGACCAAATATTAATTTACTTAAAGGCATTTCTAAGATTTATCACACAAAGTAACATATCATAATCAATTTGAACAGTTTTCATCCACTGGTCGAGTATGTTTGGAAACATAATTTTATGTATTTATTGAAAAATATATATTCAAATAAAATAAGTAAAATGAACCTATAAATATGCGTAAAGAGTAAAATTATTGTGTTTAAGATAAATATAATAATAATAATAGCAAATATATTTACTTTTAGAAAACTAAAATAAATTAAGATTTTAAAAAGAATTTTTGATTTTCTTAAGTTTTCATTATCTTAAATATTGGTTTGTGTTATGTTGAATATTATTTTGAAAAGATTATCATTAATCACATTAATACATCACATATTATGTGTTTTCAATAAATTACGTATAAGTGAAATAAAGGTTTATTCAAGTTACCGGTAATGTGAACAAATATTAATTTACTTAAAGGAATTTCTAAGATTTATCACTCAAAGTATTTTTTTTATTTAACTATTTTTGGACACTACATAAGTAAAATATTTATTTTTAACAACAATTCCCAGTTGTATAAGATAATTAATACTCCATTATTCTAAATGGTAGCAGTATTAAATAAGTAAATTATTTGTTTTTAACAACAATTCCCAGTTGTAAGAGATCATTAATACTCCATTATTCTAAATGGTAGCAGTATTAAATTAACGGACTATAATTTGACCATATATCCAGTGTAAATTTACATTAGTTGATTTTTATTAAGTCCAGAGATAAACACAATACCTCCGATTATGAATTTATTTTTAAATATTTAGTGAGAGTTTTCATGCTACCGTACATTTACTTACGCAGTCTATTTAATAGTAAAATTTGTGGGAAAATGTTTGTTACAATTTGTCGGTCGGTGGAAACGTAAATAACTGTCGAGCTTCGTTCGACGGTTTACCAATAAACCTATAACCAACCACAACAAATATTGAAATTTCTTTCAATCGTTTTAATTTTTCGGTAGTAAAATTCATAACACATTGTCATGATAGTGTAACCCTTATAGGAATCCACAGTAATACCAGCAGTGAGCTACAATTCAAATAGAACTACTTCCAGTTATTAATATATTTCCTACTATCCGGGTTTGTCATCAACCAAACTTCTAGCAAGTCTCTGGAAACAAAAGACGCCCACAACTGCGCAAAGAAGAGGATATCTAAGAAGCCAACAATACGAGTACACAGAGAGATAGTAGACTGAGATTGCACCAATCCCTGTCTTGCTATGACAAACCTAAAGGTCGGAAATACATTTTACTCAGCCATACAGTGTCGCTTCCAGATACAAAGGGATTATTGTTACTGGCATTTCATGATTTCATAAAATGATTAAAATCATAATATTATATAACTTTTATAGTTTCCAGTTTGGTTTATCATCCATTCCATAACTATTAAATGTATAATAAAACAAATGAGAGGTTACAGATACTATCTGAAAATCTAGCTCACAATAAAAAGTATTTCTACTTGGCTTAACGAGTTTTAGTTATGGCAAAGATGAAAAGGATATCATTGATTAAATTGGGGATTCCCCTCTCACGGTCCTTAATTTACAAATGGTTGACTACGTGTTATGTCTTACTTAGTTGAATAAGCTATAAGTCAAATGCAGACATCCAATTAATGAAACTGAAGAACGTGTTTATACCTGACGGCGTACTATTTATCATTACTAATAAATCAGACCATAATTCTCTGACAACTCAATAAAATATTAAATTATAATTTAACCAATACTCAATGGTAACAATGCGAATGCTGGGAAAACATTTATCCACACTATTATATAATGAATATTAATTATATTTCCTGACTTTATTGCATCAATAAATATTGATAGAAAGCCATAATAAATAGTACTGTTTATCACTTCATAAAATAAGTATGAAAACAAATCCAATCGCTTTCGATGCTTGCTTTTTGACCCATATATTTTAATGGAAGGAGTTTTACTACAATGAAAAAAAAAGTATTTCCATTTATAGGAACACGTTTGTGTTATAAAATATTGTTGTGGGGCCGTGTTCGGAATACAGAGTTAGTACAACAGGCAACATGGTAGATGAAAGCTGTCAAACACAGAACACTGCCTGTAGAAAAGGAGAAACTGTTGTTGTAGAATGAAGTGGAGAGAGGGGGGATATTAAAAAAAACTTGGCTGTAGTTTGTAAAGTATGAGAAATTGCGAAAACAAAACGTTGGTTATCTATTCTGTTTTGCGATGTCGGCTTGTGTGCGTTTTGTTTTTTTCAAACAAACGATCGTACTGCGGCCGCTTAGAGCGTGCCTTTCCACACCCATCACGAAATGATTAATAGTCGCTGGATTGCAGATAAAACCATAACTAAATACAGTGTGGCTTATTTTACCGGCGAATAAATTTATAATACTACCAGGGAGTATGGGGGTGGGGGCTGAAAGGGTGAGTAATAGAGGCTCAAAGGGGATGCATAGTTTAAACACACAATTTTACATAAAATGAAACTTAGTTCAAATTATATTAAAATTACTTTATAAATAATATATATGCACAATAATTACCATTTGCCCCATCGTCTAAGCCACAAATCAATATCATATAGGCTGTACATACAGAGTCTCTCTCTCTCTCATCCTAGTGAGAGTGTGATTTTACATCCTCTATCCAATCATCAATGAATTTAATCAAACTCTCTTTAGCATGTTTCATTTAACCATGTGACCTGGCGGTCTACGGGTAAGGTATCAGGCTTCTGTGATTGGGGTCCGGGGTTCAATCCTTGGTCCCAGCACAGGTTTATCTGATTAACAAACCCTTCCTTCACCTTTGACAAGACGTGTATTAATCTTAACTTGTGAGTGTGTTGAATGCCAGGCCTCCAGTGGGGTTCGGATTCCACGTTAAACTGTAGGTTCTCCATTTCATCCCAAAATCACCCTACCATTACACATTAGCGTAAGTGCGTACAACACAAACAGGTAGTAAGATGTTGTGATGATGATAATAATAATAAAATAATTAGGTGGACTGGATAGAACTAGCTCAAGATAGGTATGGGGAGTAATAAGGTGAACTGGAAAGAACTATCTCATTATTGAGATATAATGTGATGGCGTGGAATGAATATAGTTAGTTCAAGATAGGATAGGGGGCGTACTTTGTTATATGTGGCAATAAACTTTTAAGTTCCTAATGTCAGAGAGTAATAAGTATGAGTGCATGTAAGTTAATCTTAGCCAGCTCAGCATCGTGACATTAAGTTGAGATATTTTACATTAATTTAATTTCACTACAACCTAATAAAACCAGTTTAGAATGTGATCTTAAATTAATAATCTGAGTAGGAAGTTATTAGAGGTTTATACAACAGGTTCATCGATATGACGTAACAATAAATTTCAAATATCGTGCTCCAAAAATGTAATCTCATATTGAAGGTAATGTGAGAAACTAGTCCTTAATTGGTTAATCGGACCAATATTTTACTGTAAAATGCAACGCTGAGTTTAAGGGTGTAGCCTGCTTGAAGTAAAATATACTAGCAATGCTGTAATCTCTATTGTAATGGGAGTTCTGAAGTCTCAAAGCCACTGAAATAATACTAAATATCTTATAATTATTTGACGTCACCTTTTTGAAAAATAACTTTATATGTCTGAATAAATTTAATTTGTGTTTTTAATGTTTCATTTCAATCTCAGAGCTACGATATTTACCACGAAATTGTGTTGAAATTTGATAGTTATAACTTTTCATATAATGTTATGTTTCTATCAAACCTGAAAAATATGTTTTATTTATATAGATAAATTTTGACAAATTTCATTTTTAATTTTACATAAGCCTTATGTTGAAATAATAAACCACGCCTTAAACTAATAAGAGAATTTTGAACGTTTAAAACCTGTCTTGGTGTTTTGTATGCGGCCTCCTTAACCAAATATTAAATATTACGTGAAAATGTTTGATTGGGAATTAACTATTAATGAAAAATGTATCTCATACACAACAGTTTTGTAATGAAATAGTCTACGTAGTTTTAAAATATTTAAAATTATCCAATTATAGTCGCATATTAATTGAATTTGTAGGTTTCCGATGACGCAGAAGCCCTCCTGTGTAACACAGCTTTTCGTTCTTGTTATTTGTCCCCTTGCAACTGTGAAAGCCTCTTTGATTAAAGCCAACAAATCCTGGTTAAAGCTTCTCTCCGAGTGCAAGGCCGGAAGTTTGCTAACATAACCTCCGTGTAGTGCCTGGAAAACACCACCAGAGTCCACTATTATCTATCTGCAAATACAAAGCCCGACATGATATTGGTGTGCCATGTTAAGAGAGGATTTCGGCTACAATGGAGGCTCGAACGACAATGGATGACAGGCAAACATGTTTCAGAATGATGGTGGACGGAAGAACTGGGGTTCACGCCGGGACATGACGCATTCTTCGTCATATTGGATCAATGAAAAGGGCGAGCGTTGTGTACACACGTTGTATGAGCCAGGTAGGATTTCTCAGTCGTTTCGTTTGCTTAGCTCTAGCCCGGGAGCTGCGCAGTTTGTTTTTACTAACATTTGAAAGTACTGGCCGTGATACCCCCGTATGCCCTTATAAATAGACTTTGAAAAATAAAGAAAAAATAGAAAGAATGCTTTTAAAACTATACACATGTATTATATACTACACATATTAATAATTTATCTATACATTTTAATATTTTAATCCAAATTGTAGATACAAGAAAAAATAGTGTACTGTTTATTTTAGTAATTAGTTTAGAGTAGACCAAGCTACTGGTGGTGATCATAAGCACACCCATGACAGTAGTTTCTGCTAATGGTATGGTGCTGTACCGATCCATGTTGCCCGTGGTGGGACATTTTCACCAGTTTACCTCAAGTTAAAAATGTGTTGATGCCAACATTGTTTTATGGATGTCAAGCGTGGGTTGGTCAGGAGAAAGATAAGAGCAAGATGAATGCGGTTAAAATGAGATATCTAAGAAATATACGTGGAAAAAATTCTTATGGATAGAGTCAGTTACGAATGGGCGTAGAAGGAGCGTGGTTTTAAAGGGAATACAATGGGTAAATGTGAAATAAACGTGCTACGTTAGTTTGCGCATGTTGATAGGATGGGTGTGAATCGAGTGACGAAGATAATAAATGAAGGTAGAGTGTATATGTGTGTGTGTGGATATAAAGGAAATAGTAGACCATGTAAGACGTGACTAGATTGTTATCCCACGCTGCAGCCTCGGAGGTAACTGGTTGATGTCACGACGATAGTGACGTTGTGTTCCGATTAGATTGTTAGATTGTTCCGGCAACGCGATTTGTGGTGAGAGGAAGGATAGAGTCCCAGCAACGCGAGTTTGGGGTGGGAGGTAGGGTAGAGTCCCGGCAACGTGAGTTGTGGTGGGAGGTAGGGTAGAGTCCCGGCAACGTGAGTCGTGGTGGGAGGGAGAATATAGTCCCGGTAACGTGAGTTGTGGTGGGAGGTAGGGTAGAGTACCGGCAACGTGAGTCGTGGTGGGAGGAAGAATAGAGTCCCGGTAACGTGAGTTGTGGTGAGAGGTAAGGCAGAGTTCCGGCAACGTGAGTCACGATGGGAGGGTGAATAGAGCCCCGGCAACGTGATTTGTGGTGGGAGGTAGGGTAGAGTCCTGGCAACGCGAGTTACGGTGGGAGGTAGGATAGAGTCCCGGCAACGTGATTTGTGGTGAGAGGTAGGGTAGAGTCCTGGCAACACGAGTCACGGTGGAAGGTAAGATGGAATCCTGGCAACGTGAGTCGTGGTGGGAGGAAAAAGGATGACGACTGAAGGAGAGGGAGTTCAGACAAAATTGCTCTTTACAAAACACGACAATTTATTATCTCTTTCAAACGGCGTACCCGGATTGGGTAGCCACTCTCCGACTTGCCTCTGACAGAGTCAACCTTTTACGCCCTCTGTGGGGACCGTCCCTTAGCCGAATGGCCTAAGTCCAACCAGTCACCACAGAAAGCGAGGTTTTAAATTAC
>CABFOV010010965.1:0-10513 GCA_902141375.1 Timema poppense
TTTCCCTTATACTGTAGCTTATTTAATCGAACTTTGCACTCATTAATGTGATGACCAACCTTCTTACAAAAATGACAAGGTCACTTTGATGATCTACAGTTTCGCATGTAGTGACCTATTTTACCACATTTGAAACACTTCACCGCATTTTGGTAACTCTTGCTCGCCAGTGCCACAGAAGTTCCTGCAGTTGCCACTACATCTATCTCATGTTGGCTCTCCGTCCTTACGGATTCCTAGGCTGCAACAAAATGTTTGAATTTATTTGGTAACGACATTAATATCTTCGTGATTAGCATTTTGTCAGGAATATTTACTCCCAGTTGTGCTGTTTTCCCCAGGATTTCTTCAAGTTTAGCGAAAAAGGTTAAAATGTTTTCTTCTTCACACTTAATTGAAAAAAATGTGTTGCTCTAGGTGCAGACTGGTTTCAGACTTCCTCTCAAATACCGTAATCAGTTTTGTCCACATTTCCGCGGCTGATGTAATTTTAATTATGTGCACTATAACCTTTTCGTTCAGATGTGTCACAATGACTCATTGAGCTTTCCCGTCCTTTGAGATCCAATCGGCGTAATTTGCAGCTGTTTTCTCCGGTTTTGGTTCACTCCCATCGACCAAGCCATATAACCCCATTGATTGTAGTATAACCTTGACTTGGAATTTCCACACATTCCAATTTGCACTTCTTTCAAGCTTTGCACCCGTGTTTAAATATATTTTATCCATTCTTGTAACAAACTTTAAAGACGCTATCGCACGACCTTGATGACCACGAACAACACGCCACGTTTTTACACGAAACAACTTTTTCAATCCGCGGTGACTGGGCCCATAACCTGTTACAGTTATAATTACAGAGATTCATGGAATTGAATAATCACTATAACTTTAGTGTGTTATATAAATGGATTAGTTGTTTTAATTAGTAAAGTTACAAGTTAGATACATAGCGACCAGTGTGCGCACGTGGTTGATACAGAATAGGAAGTGGAAACAACATAAGTCAAAGATGCAAGTAATAGGCCTAGCACACACAAGTGATTGGGGCGGAAACATTTGGAACTAATAATTCAAAAATGACTATGTTGTAATTCACACACTTTTTGAGAAAATAACTTAATTAAATTTATTATTCCGTTAATGTATTACACTATTGGTGAGTAAGCTTTTATCTTTAAGGGTAATTTAGGTTAGATATGTAAAGAAGGTGGGTTTTATGTATGAATATACTTAATCATATTTGCTTGTATTTGTTTAACACTCTACTATGAATATTGTCTGTTTTTAAAATCAAATTCATTCTAAAATGTTTTACTGTTCATTATCTTTATTTTTTTGTTTGTCATTCTTGCACAGTTTTTATATGACGTAATATAGTCAGTAGACAAGTTAGTATAGCTCATTTAACTTAAAGCTGGTAAATATAAAAACTAAAGTTGAATAAAAGTTCAGATATACCTCTTGTGTTTCAATACACAAATAATTTCTGTTATCAATTTTTATCTAGCAATGTGAAATAAAAATTATTAACAACACTTTTAATCATTCAGTAAAAGCAGTGACAAATTCTTTTGGTGCTACTTACAGATTTCCCAGGGTGATAACCACTATGGCCAAGACACTCCCCAAAATATGGCATACAAATAATACTACGTTATTTATGCTTTAAACAATGTACAATTTAGTAAAAGTTATTTTATTTTTGATTAAATTTTTAACAATAGACTATGTTGTAATTACGTACAGTACATTGGTCAGACAATAAAAACCTGGTAGACAAACCAAAATATTAACAAAGGAAATGCGAAAGATTAGTTAATGTTGGGAGAACTGTGAAGGGATGTAAATGTTTGAGATTAGGAAACAATAAAAAAACTTAAAATTATTCCAAGAATACTAGTTTCAATAACACATGGTAAATTACCAAGAAAGGATGAAGAATGAGAGGTGGGGGAGGTGGGTGCCGTGTGAGGATAATGACAACTCAATGTTTAGCAATATAAGAAAAATAAACGACACAAGATTTAGAATAGCCTGCCTGAATAAAAAGGCTTTAAATAAATACTATTTAGCGTATAGCGTGGACAAGATTTGATTATTGGCTGTTGCAAAATGCTAGTGCTTGTTTGATAACATACATAATTATACATTTATGGATAAATAAAACAATAGTCTACTTACGTTCTTGATATGAAAAACCTATTAGAAAATATAAACTTATTCTTAATTTCTTGCTATCTTACACGTAGAGAAAGTATTATGATCGCCAAACAAATCGAACTCGAGATTTTGATGATTCTCGACGTTTCATGGACCCCCCGAATTCGAAAAAGTTATTTTTGAATTTCCATCTGTCTGTACCGCTGACTAGAGCATAAACTATTTTACCGATCTGGCTAAAAATAGCCATCTAGGATTTTCATAAGGTTGCCCTGAAGGATTTTTAGAATTAGATATCTGAACCAAAAATTAAGGTGGTTTACAGCAGGGAAAAAAGAAAAAAGTCGATTTTACCAAAATTGACTTTAACGATTTTGATTAAATTTCATTTCAAAACATTTATTAATATTCTAAACAAAATAGCTACTCTCAATAGTTCCGCAAAAAGATTTTAAAGGCTACGGTTAGATAGTAAATTATAATTTTTTTTTATCATAGCTCCGAAGCTTTGAAATATAAAATTACTTATCTTTAAAAGTATTTAGTTCTATTTATAATACAAATATTTTATTCAAAAGTTATATTCATAAAATAAATAACTTTCAAGCTATACACAATTATACTTTTATTTTAACATTTCACATACTAAAGATAAAGTATTGTGATTGTAAAAAAGATCTAGACGAAAAAGTTAATGAATCTAGACATATATCAGCCCCCCAACCCCCAACCTTAAAAAGTGATCTTTGCAATGCTATCTGTCTGCTTGTCCTATTAATACCCTAAATAAGAGTTGTTTAGTAAAAAGTGAAAGGTATACTTTTATTTATATGGTGCGAAAGAGAACTGTTTTTTGTATAAAACCCATTCTTTGTGGAAATGACAAAAATTGTGGAATAGATGCTGGAGCACATTAAACATAAGGCTCTTTTATGTGATAATTCGATTCATTTCCCTATTTAAGGCCTTATATCTCGAAAACAAGGACGAGAAGGGATTCTTTTATTTACATGGTGTAAAAGAGAACGGTTTTTTTTTGTATAAAACCCACTCTTTGTGGACGTGACAAAAATTCTGGAATAGTAGCTGGAGCACCTTAAACATAAGGTTTTTTTAATAGGATAATTCCATTAATTTCCCTATTTAAGGCCTTATATCTTAAAAACAAGGACTAGGAGGGATACTTTTATTTATATGGTGTGAAAGAGAAATATTGTTTGTATAAAACCCACTCTTTCTGGACGTGACAAAAATTATGGACTAGACGCTGGAGCACCTTAAACATAAGGTTTTTTATAATATAATTCCGTTCACTTCCCTATTTAAGGCCTAATATCTCGAAAACAAGGACGAGAAGGGATACTTTTATGTATATTGTGTGAAAGAGAACTCTTTTTTTATATATAAAAACTCACTCTTTGTGGATGTGACAAAAATTCTGGATTAGACGCTGGAGCAGCTTAAACATAAGGTTTTTTTAGAGGATAATTACACTCATTTCCCTATTTAAAGCCTTATATCTCGAAAACAAGGACAAGAAGGGATACTTTTATTTATATGGTGTGAAAGAGAACTGTTTTTTTTGTATGAAACCCACTCTTTGTGGGCGTGACAAAAATTCTGGACTAGACGCTGGAGCACCTTAAACATAAGGCTATTTTAGTAGATAAAACTACTATAATGTCAGAGCATTCTTTTTACTTTTCTTTGAACTATTTATGTGATTTATTTATTAGCGTTTTCTTTTGATCATTCTTTGAACTAATAAACTAGTTTAGTTATTCAGTCATTATGTTGCAAGTCTGCACAACTCCCCAAAATAACCAGATTAAACGGTTATGTGGATGTGGAATAATTCGGTCCCGTTTATCAGTCTTTAAATGTAAAAGTTCAATAAACGGTATTTGATTTGAAATCCACAAGACTTACAAACAGGCGAAAATATCGATCTCTGACTGTTATAAATGTCGAAATATGTGGAAAAGAATTTGTGTTCCAAAGCAAATAGTAAAAAAGTCACGTTTTCTTTGTGTGGGGACAAAATCAACACAGCTAAAACAAATTCATCAATAATTCAAAATGATGCAATATCATCAATAGATAGTAAAGAAGCTTTTCAATTTAAAGATCCGGTCCACTTCAATATATGTCGCCGTTCTGACTCTGGTGGAAAAGTACAAAAGACTTTGGTTAGAAACTTTGAGCATAAAGCTCTTGGTATTAAGAGAAAAAACTCTAATAATTGTAATTTGATATCGTATCAGGGTGTTTCCTTAGAATGTACTGGTACTCAAAAAGATAATCTCTACTGGCCGAGATATTATGAACCAGAGCTGTACACATCCCTTTGTTTAGCTAAAGAAATTCAAAATACAATAAAAATTTCTCCAAAAATTCACATAGAAAATATCTCTGACGTTGGTCCAATTGCAAGACAAATATTGGCTGAAAAGGTTGGTTTCTTCCTTTTATATAGTAGCTTTAGTGTTTTCAAACGTTTAGCAATTTTTGTTTTAATGCTCATTACTTAATAATGTTATAGTCATTACTAAAATTCCTCTTGAATTAAATAGCTAAGCTATTATATTTAATGGTTATAGCCAGATATAAATATCTTTAAATTGAAAAACGGCACCTGGACACAGGAATTTTAACAACAAAATTTACTTTTTAAGTTCAACTTACCTAAGCGGCGAATATACTTTGGCTGTTCTAGAACTATTCGAACACATTACACCTGACACTAAACATAATTTTTTACAGTTTTTACAAAGTCGTAAATACCAGTTATGACGACCACAATTAATTTTACCAGTATGTCAAAGTAAATTTAACTACAAAAGATTAAACTCGTGAGTGATCACAAGTATCCATAGTGACCATATTATAGACAAAACATAATAGACCTATTGATGACGACATTGAGATAACACAACTAGTTTATATTAATTATTATGACATCTAACCCAGCTTTACATATCTTTTCATTATTATGACACTTAATCAACCCAGCTTAACCTAACCTTTCATCTGTAGTTAAAGTGACCTGGCGGTCTAGGGGTAAGGTGTCAGACCTCTATGCTAGTGGCCGGGGTTCAATCCTCGGTCCTGGCACAGATTTATCTGGTTACCAAACCCTTCCTTCACCTCTGACAAGACATCTTGTGAATGTGGGGAATGCCAGGCCTCCACCGTGGTTCGGATTCCACGTTAAACTGTAGGTCCTCCATTTCATTACACATTAGCGTAAGTGCGTATAACCCGAACGGGTAGTAAGACGCGGTGCTAATAATAATAATAATACACTGANTCCACGTTAAACTGTAGGTCCTCCATTTCATTACACATTAGCGTAAGTGCGTATAACCCAAACGGGTAGTAAGACGCGGTGCTAATAATAATAATCTGTAGTTAAATTAATTTATAATTATAGATAAAATGAAGCATTCATTGTAAGTCTAATAATTAAACTTGGATGATATAGCCATTTTAGTGCACACTGCCCAAGATCAAAAGTGTAACTCAAATCCTCATTCGACATCATCCACCCAGTGCGTAGAATCAAAGTAGACATCATCCACCCAGTGCGCAGAATCAATGTAGACATCATCCACCCAGTGCGCAGAATCAATGTAGACATCATCCACCCAGTGCGCAGAATCAAAGTAGTCAGATATCATCAATATTTAGACCTACATTTTGAAAGTGATTTGGACGATGTGTTATTGTGCTTTATTTAAATAGGCCTATAATATTTAATAAAATTTGTAATTTAAAATAAAAGTCTTGGTTGTATTTGTTTCTACATACTTATTGTGCATAATAATGGGAATAAAATATCAACATGTAGTACCATTTTAGTGAAAATAGCCAAATTTTGAATGGTTAATATGTACTAGACTTGCTTTATCTACAGAATCCTTATCCGCAAGGTGCTTAGAACTCCATAAGAGATGGAACCGATTGCACTATCTCAAGAGTCCAAATCCTTAATTCCTTAGTCCTTACCACTCTGTAGAAGTCGACTCAACTCAACTTCCTAAAGACTAGTCGATACAAACTGCTAAGGACTAACAATGACAGCAAACTAAGAGTGTGTGTGCACCAATGGCAGCCAAAGTATCCATTGCAATGGAAACAAATACAAAATGATAAAATTTTATGTTTGAGCTATTTTAGAAAGATTTTCTTGAAAATATAAACACCGGTGAAGCATGGCATCTCAGAAACAGTTTCTGAAAAATAGGAAGCTCTTAGAAAGAGTCTTTTCGTTTTGGTAGATAAAACTTCCAATGTGGTAAGTTTATTCTTAATAGCCTCCACACTAGTGTAAGTAGTTGATTGAATGTGAACTTATTTTAGTGTTTCATTATGGACAGTGTAGGCCCTACAACAGATTATGATGTTGATTCTCTTTTAATTGATTGTGTTTGACAACAACCTATATTATTTAATAAAAGGTTAAAAGATTTAAGGACAATTTGAAAAGAAAAAAAACTCTGTCATGCATGCGGAAATTGTGGGAATACTAGGTTAGTTTTGGCTGCTAGTAGGCCTACTAGTATTTTTATTCCTATAGCCTATATCTTGATCATGTCACATTTATTCAAGGAAACTATAAAAAAAAAAAGCTCTTTATGCATATATTATCTGTTCATAAATTTGTACTAGGCTTACAATGTTTTAAGGTACTATGATACGCTACCCCCTGTTCAAGAAACTTATTGGTAACAGCCAGGGTTGAAGAAAAAACCTGCTTCTTTTAAAAAGAAACCAAACCCCTTGGTTTATATTGGTTTTTATTGGTGTAGTTAAATAGATTGTATGTATGTTATCTGATTAAACCAATAATTCAAGTATATTAATTTTAATATAATAAGGAAAAGAGTAATAAGTGACATAATAAAGGATAATGCAACAAAGTAATTCTTGGCAACAATACTGTATAAGCTAGAAGTTTGAAAAAAAGAAAAAGAAATAAGAGTAGAAGTAATATAAAGAGGGGGCTGGGAGACCATGCATAAAATTAGGGGCCAGCTGCAGAATTGATTTGTTGCTTTCTTTACTTAAAGATAAAAATTTTTGTTAGCTTATCTCATTTGCTTTTTTTGCCAAAGTATTATTTCCAGAGTCTAATATTAATACAGTGTAGGTACCTTAAAATTATTTTATCCCAAGTGAGTTGCTTGTTGAACATATTATTTTGACCTACCAATTAAAACATATTTTATACCTTAGTCTATTATATAAAATCTCTAATTAAACATTGTGTATAACACAATGTACAAATCAATGTATAATTATTGGGTTTGAACCAAAAAGCTTTCAACAGAATTACTAACCATTTAAAAAAAAATGAATTAGATGATTGCTTTAAATGCACAATATAATAGGCGGAGAAAAAAGTGCTGGAGATTCAATTTGAAAAGAAGAGCTTTTATGGCCAGGCACGCAAGGAATATGTATCCAGTCAAACTCCGGTATTCCAGACATCTTATAGCCAAATTGTTAGTCAGAAGATAAATTGCCCCAACTGCCATTGCACAGTTAATCTTGCAAAGATGTCCACATGACCTGTTCACTTGTTTCTACTCGAGACACGCAAAGACAACCAGCACCAACTAACTTAAAGTGGTGCCCAAATTAGTACAGGAAGCGCCACCTTCAATGAAGTCGCCTCTACCACCTGTACCCCCGAGGAGGCCTCCTCGGGGTCCCCTTCCCCCAAGCCCTCCTCTGGGAACACCCCGATCCCCCTACGGGAGCCCCCCCAAACCCATCCACGGGGAACACCCCCGAGACACCCTCGGGGGATACAAACTTTTTTTAATATGTAATCAATAATTAATAAAACAGGTCATCATCCACCATTAAAACTGGAACAAAAGTAGTCAGGGAAAATTGAAAAATATTGCCTGGAAAAGTCAGGGAATTTTGTAAAATATGTTTTGTAGCCACCCTGTATTGATAAATAATGTTGCTACTACAATAGAACTGTAAGGGTTTCTCTGCTCGTGTAGAGGAAATTAAACTACTAGTTTCTTCCCTGCATCCTCCCATCTTGTGTTTGCTGGAGACCCACTTTCGCCCAACTGACAACCTAATGCTTCGTGGGTAGGGTTGTTCCGATATCGGGAAGTTTTCGATATTCAATATCAATAATGATATCAAATTGTTATATTGATACCACAATATTATCGCAACAACATATCTATATCAACAATATCAAATGATATCTATCTAAATTTTTTGAAATGTGAATAATGAAAGTTATTATTAGTTTCACCACAATGAGCTTTATTACAGTAACTAAAAATGAAATAATGTTATTTTAATTGAAATAAAATTGAAATAAAACATTATGGTACAAACGATTTGGTAGCAACACATGAACTTTATTTGAATAACATTAAGATTAATTACTATTAGAAATTAAAAAAAAAAATTACACTAGAAAAGGTATAATAACACAATACTGTAAATAAAAACAATATCATTATATATAAAGAAACTGGACCTGTTGCTTCTGCCTTTTCTTCTTCTGATTCAGATGAAATTTCTTCGGCACAGAACTTTTTCAACTTTGCTATAGCCTTTGCACATCTGGCTGGATTTTTGAAATGTATGTTTTTGAAACGAGGGTCAAGGATCATAGACATGGCGATTTTCGAATTGAGCTCTACCATACCAAATCTTTTGTGCATTGCTGCTGACAATCCTTTTCAAACATACTCAATTGCGAGATTATTGGATTTTACAGTGTCCAAATGAGTTGTCAAGCAATTCACCACAAGGATGATTTTTGACATGGTGACATACTTTTCACCTGATATCTCGGTAATCACATTCAAAGGGTCTCAAGATCGCAGCAATATTTCTCAATATGTCAATTTCAATTACGCTCTGCATCTCGGGGCTTGAGGTGTTGTCAATTAACAACTGACTTACTATTTTAAGCAAATCGAGAAACCGTTCAACCATGTAGTATGTTGAGTTCCAACGTGTTTTAACAATTGGTTTCTGATGTCCTCATATGTTTTCTATCCATCTTTTATGTACCGTATTCCAAATACATATATAAAAATAAGAAGACAACCTGAAAATTAAAACCAGGGAAAGACCAAAAACTAAATTTTACAGGAGAGACAAAAAAACACTTATTGATTAAACATAAGGAAATTAAAAAATATCATAATGGGTTATTAAAATGCATATAAAAAGGAACTTAGAGCTTAAAGACGATTTAGAAAAACGGCTTTATTTTATATTCTTATAGTATCTTTAAAAAGTAGACATGTCTGTGTTTCACTCCCAATAATCCTAATTTTCAGAATCACTCTCTAATGATGACCCTGCTTCCGCCCCTCTTTGCAATTCCATGTATCATTGTTGATAAATTGTGGGACATACTTGTCCGAAAACTTTTTGACATCATCCAACTTTTTTGGATTCACAGGTAAATATTTTGGGTAGAGCTGAGGAGCACTGTCAAAATTGATGTCTTCTATGCGAGTCTTCTCCTTCAAGGCAACAAAACATTTGTCTTGAATATGTAAATTATGTCTCTTAGAAACATATATTTCTCGTCCTTTGGAAGGAAAGACTTTTTACTTGGTTACAGTAAATACACCATGTTTATTTTTAATTTGAGCAACAAAAAAAAAGTCTCAAGTAACTCTTGAAGTTTTTGACCATGTTTTGCTGTACATTAATAACTGTAAACTTCTTAGATGCTCTTTGCACGAGGGAATACCATTCCTCTGGAGTATACACAAACTCTTTTTACCGTTTTAGCTTTTCTCTTTGGGCAAAGTTTCTTTTGCATGACAGAAATAAATTGCCACACTGTGAAAATTGATGAAATATTTCATCAAATCGGCCGTCGGCAGAAGGATATGACAGAAACTACATTCAACATATTCTTGTTCTGTCCAGTGCATTTATCATTGGACAAATACAAAATTGTAACTGCTTTACTTACAAAATGCTCAATGAAATGACTAAAGAAGATATAGTCTCATTAGTGCCTTTCTTAGCTGTAGTTTCATTGTACATGTACATTTTTGATGTACCACTAAATTAGCAAAAAAAAAACATTGATTGAATACCCAAATCTGTCTAATGTAAAATATATCCCCCACTGGTAGTACAAGTTTTGTTCATAATCAAAACAAATGACATCTACAGATGGATCTTCTTTAGCAAGGTGACCTGGTGGTCTAGGGGTAAGGTGTCAGACTTCTATGCTGGCGGCCGGGGTTCAATCCCAGGTCCCGGCAAAGATTTATCTGATTACCAAACCCTTCCTTCACCTCTGACAAGACATCTTGTGAATGTGGGGAATGCCAGG
>CABFOV010010966.1:0-14798 GCA_902141375.1 Timema poppense
TTTTTAAACTATCGAATGATTCGATAGTTTAATACTATCGAATTATTCGATAGTTTTCATTCGATAGTGCCCATCACTACTCTAGAGAGTGACACAAAGACCAAAGGTTATTTATTAATCTTTATTTTGTTAGTGTGATGTTCATTTGATACTTTCAATTATAGGTGAAATTAATATTGTGAGTAAGCTTTATTTTAACTTTCCCACTCGGCAGTGGATTAAAACCCATTCTTTAGTTGAAATTTGGAATAAAATTCAAGTATTAGATAACTAAACTGTAAATCAATTGAAATTATTTTATGTTTTCAGTTTATATTGTATGATATATTTACAAAATGATGTTGGTTACATTCTTAAAAAAATATTACCATAGTGATATTTATTCTTATTAGAGCACAGTAGTTAAAACTCACTTTTCATTACTTTCATTTTATCTCATAAATGATTTCTCTATCATAATAAAATGAGTCGGAAACTTAAGGTAATCAAGTTGTTTTTGAAGGCACATGCATGATTGTGAAGCATTGTTTCATTAATCAGGAATAATGTTGTCAATTTTTGTTTACAGCAGCATGAAAATTCTAGTTGTGTTGGGATGTCTGGGGATGCTCGCAGATCTGGTATCTACCATAAAGCCAATGCCTTTATTATCCACGACTCCAAAACCTGTACTAGCTCAACTATCAAATGATTTTATTGAGTATATAAACAAACTTAACACAACATGGAAGGTAGGCACAGTTAACACCTCACAATTATGTTTATTATTTTAGAGACTTGTGTGCAAGTGAGAGGAAAAGAATGGTGGACAGATAGAGGAATTTTACTTAACTGACCAGGCCACAGGCTGGAAACATTTGATGAATGATGATGAGCAGGGGCCTAGAAAGCTAATTTTTCTAGGGGGTGGGGAGGTGTTTCCGCTAAAATATTGTACAATATACCTACCTTTAGCCAATATTAGTTTCTACGACCTTGATAAGTTGTAAACTCTACGGTACCTATGTAGGTAGCCGGCTGGTATTTCATTATATTTTACTTTAGGCCTCCAGTGTGTTCTACTAAAGGGTTACTTTAATTTTCAAACAATGGAATTGTTTCTAACTAGCTTGAGAATATTTATAAAAATTTAGTCCAACCTGGGCCTATTTTTTCAGTGTTTTTCCACTTTTTTTTTTTAAGCTACAATATTTTTTGGTGATGGGTCAGAAACTATTCCTCATAAAAGAGACTTTCCACAGTTATATCACAATATATATTGGTTATTATTACACACCCAAGAAGACTGCAAATCGAATAATAATAATAAGATTCATAAAGTTTGATAATTTTAAATTTACAAACAAAACAAAGTTCACTAAAATTACAATTGAAATGTAAATACTGACAAATTTATTAGCGCATGAAAGGTTAGGTTAAGCTAGGTTGGGTAAGAACCATAATGATAACCTAGGTATTTATAAACTATTGAAGGTTTGAAAGTTAGTTTTGTATCCTAATAATAATTTAAACATTAGTTTGGACCTTTATGTTTGTGACGCCATCTAACTTTTACATATTGGTAACCCGCTTTGTTGGTCGAATGGTCTAAGGTATCTCTCGTGTTACAATAGCCTGTTAATGATTGGGTGCCTGGATATTAATGGGGGGCATAAAGCGTGTGTCTCTTAGAGAAAAAAACAACAACTGATGAAATCGGACACTAAGGTCTGTAGGTAATACATGATTTGGTCGGGCTGACTGTCAATCCAACCAGATCAGATCGTCTGTTGGGCCCTTAATTCAAGTAGACAATTCAAAATTGGGGCAACTAAAAAAATTGGTTGTGTGGAAGACACTTATTTGTGGAATGTTATGAAAAGAATGAGTTTTTGTGCAATTTTTGAAAACATGCCACCACAGTTTTATAGAATGTTTATTCTACGAACATCAAACGTTACTGGATTGGAAGTAGTTTATTAACTTAAATATTAATATAAACTAAAAAACTAAATACAGATCAGGCAAGAACAAATACTATTAACAGAACTACCAACATATGCATAAAAATTGTACCAATATCATAATGACTAAATGTTAAATTGCTATACCAACATTTTACCTCAATTTAGCATGATTTAGATGTGCACAGAGAGGAGGCAAATGTGTTAAACATGGTTGAATCCCAATTGTGGGTGTAGTTGTTTAAACTTAGTAACATTTAAGCTTTTGGTTAAAATGTCAGCAATTTGAAATTCAATTTGGACATATTCAATCTTTACAGCTTTATCACACACTAACACCATTACAAAATTATACTTCACATCCATCTGACATGCATGTAAATCCTCTTGATTAATGATGGCTAGCATTGTTCTCACAGTAATATGTGCTACTAATGCATAGTTCTCACTAAATTTGAAACCTTTCTTCTGTTGACAACCTTTAACCACTAACCTCACCTTATAGGAATCCTTATTACCATCTTGATCTCTCTCGATGCTGAAGACCCAGCGACAGGAGATAGCTTTTCTACCATCAGGTAATGAAGTTAGTTCCCAGGTGTCGTTTTTCTTGAGGGAATTAATTTCTTTTTCTACAGCTAGCATCTAGTTCCTCTCATCAGGTCTACCCTTGACATAATCAAAATCTTCAGGCAAACTGTCGAAAAAGATTTCTGCATTCATAGCAAATGCTACATAATCTTGCAAATAGCTTGGTTTCATGCGTGGGCATGAGCTACGACGAAGTTCACCTTCATCTGATAGTGGAGGCGTTTCTTTGTCCCAACTCTTCATGACTGGTCCTTCTGATGGAATGGTAACTGTTTCACAAAGTAGTGGTGCTTTTACTGCTGGGGATGTGGTCATGTTTTCTCCACTCCAAGTGGCATTTTCATCAAAAACCACATCACATGCCAAAACAATCTTTCTTTTGACAGGAGTTCCACATCCTATAGCCATTAGGGCAATAGCCAACCATGATGCACTTTTGGTTACGATTGTTCAGTTTCCCTAAGTAGCTCATTGGGAATGCGCACATAGCCAATACAGCCAAACACACACAATTTTGACCAGTTTGGACTTTGACTATACTAGACCTCAGCAGGAGTTTTACAATCCAAGGCTACTGTTGGGCTTCTATTAACAATATATACTGCTGTCATCACAGCTTCTGACCAGAGATCTTTAAAAAACAACAACTTAATAACATACACCACACACACACTCCATTAGTGTTATATTCATGCGTTCACTTACTCCGTTTTGAGAGGGTTTATATATGATAGTATATTCAAACTGTATGCCTTTGAATTCAAAGTATTTTCTCATCTCTGAAGATAAGTATTCACCACCTCGGTCACACCTGAAGCGGTTTATTCTTTCATTAAAATGAACAGTTGCTATAGCTTCATACTTCTTAAAACACTCTTAATACCTCTGACTTTTCTTTGATTGTATAAACATAGGTAAAGTGACTTTAATAGTCAATTAGGTTAATTATGTATCTCTTACTGTCATATGATGTAGGTCTGATCGTACACATGGCATCATTGTGGACAAGCTGCAAGGGGTACTTAGCTCTTGCGTGAGTCTTCACATGAGGCAATTTAGTCATTTTGACCTTGGATACAATGCTCATATAGAGATTCTCGAGTTTTAAGTTTTTGTTTACACACACACCGTTCATTCCATCAACCATTTCACAAAGAGACTTTAAAATGGTATTGCCAATATGCACCAGTCGTTTATGCCAAAAATTTGTACAATCTACCTCAGCAACATTGGCACAGGTATTTTGAACAGAAAATGTCACTAAATACATTTTGGCAGACTCGAATGCAACTGCTACAAGTTTATCATGCTTGAAAATTTTTGCTACACCTTCTTCAAAAATTACCTTGCATACATTGGAATCCAGTTGTCTAACTGATAAGAGGTTGTGTTGTAGACCAGGCACGATAAGTATACTTCCCAGCTTGATCATATTGATTTTTTCATCCATCTCAAAAGACGCATAAATATCACCAACTTTTGTTGCTTTTAAATTTTCACCTGATTTTGCGAGCTTGATATTCACAAGACTTGAAAGAGTATGAATATTAGTTAGAAGATGAAAATAAGTAGCACAGATAATGTGTTTTGAAGCTCCCAAGTCTAGATACCAGGATGTAAACAAGACAGAATCCACTTCCAAGGCTGCCAAACTGAACTCTACTTCTTCAACTTTGGTGACAAGGGCTTTCTTTTCATCTTCACTCTGTTTCTTCTTAAGTTTACAGCATTCTGAGATCACATGTCCAATTTTTTTACAAAATTTGTACTGAAGTTTACTTCACTGAGTGTTTTGATTAGGCATAGTTTGTTGATAAAAATATTGAGACTGTTTCTTATGGCCTTGTGTAACTTTACGATTTGCTTGGGTCATAAAGGAATGTGAGCTTATGACTTCTGCTGCTATACCTTCCAAAAATCGTTTCTGTTCCTCATCTAATAACCTATTTTTTACAAAGCTCAATGTCAAATTTTCGGCCAGAGTTTCAAGAACAGTAACAACTACATTGTATTCGTTCGGCATGATAATTAAAATATGGCAAACACTACCTAATTCCTCTAATGTAGCACCCGTTGACCGTAATTCATGAATCAATTTATCAAATCGATTAAAATGTACCTCCAGAGTTTCACTTGATGGATCGAACTTCATCAAAATTTGCTTGGGTCATAAAGGAATGTGAGCTTATGACTTCTGCTGCTATACCTTCCAAAAATCGTTTCTGTTCCTCATCTAATAACCTATTTTTTACAAAGCTCAATGTCAAATTTTCGGCCAGAGTTTCAAGAACAGTAACAACTACATTGTATTCGTTCGGCATGATAATTAAAATATGGCAAACACTACCTAATTCCTCTAATGTAGCACCCGTTGACCGTAATTCATGAATCAATTTATCAAATCGATTAAAATGTACCTCCAGAGTTTCACTTGATGGATCGAACTTCATCAATCAAAGATTTTTATGTAGAAGTAACTGGTTAGCTATGCTTTTTCTTGCGTAGGTATTCATAAGGGAAAGTTATATCTCAAACAAAGATTCTTTATCCTTGGCACATTCAAGAACGTTGTCTGAAAGTTTCTGGACTAATTGAGACTTGCATTTTTGATCTTGTTTCTTCCACTCTGCCAGTTCTTTTGTCTTCTTATTCGAGATTTCAGAACTATCAGCTTCATTGAAAATTACTTTTGTACGGCAATCACGTTGAACTACTTGTAACAAATTTAGTTCATCAAGCAGCGTTTCAATTCTAAACTTCCAGTTATTGAAGTTTGAACCATCAAATAATGGAACACGATACTTTTCTTCATCTGTCATGGCGGCTAACAAGGCTTCTTCTACTATTAGTTTTCTTGAGTTTAATGTTAATATTGATTCTCGATGCACACAGGCAATAATAAATATTCGTTCATTTTAAAGGACTTTGGTCCCATAACCTGAAATCTTGCCACCACAGGTTTATAGAATGTTTATTCTACAAACCTCAAACATTACTGTATTGAAAGTAGTTTATTAACTGAAATATAAATATGAACTGAAAAACTAAATACAGATCAGGCAAGAACAAATACTATCAACAGTTTTAAACACTGGATTTATAAAGATAAGAATGCACTGGAGGATATTGTCAAGTTATATCAGGTGTACATATTCTCAAGAAGTGTCCAAAATAAAATGTTAGGCCTATGTAAATATTGCAAATGTGCCTTGTGAGAGTTATTATTTAATATCGATAAACAAATGCTATAAATAATTTTATCAAAACATTATTTCCTACCAATCAACGTGGCATGTGTAATTTTTTTCTACATACAATCACAAAATATAATAAAACATTGTAGTTACTGTGATTAGTTCTGGCAACATAATATTCGTGTTATCGGCAAGTAAGGTATGAATGGCCGGCTGTTTTCATGCAAAATCAACACGCTTTTCGATCTTTGCATTTGACACTTTAATCAATCTTTATAAGTTTTAACTAACAATATTCAGCCCATACACTTCAAACAATTTGTAGTAATGCTTTGGCAACTTGAGTAGATACACAACATAATATTATTGTCTCATAACAAACCAGATAGTTAATATCCAAACCAATATACAAATTAATTAATTATTATTTTTAAATAATATTTTAGGCCTAGCTATCATTTAACAAGATATGTTGTTATTAGTGTACCAACAGATAAAACAGGGTTAAAAAAACCTAGATTAGGTTTATTTAAAAAAATGCCCAACCGAATTTGGTTGTATTGGGATTTATTGACCTTATTGAGTTTAAATTTATTTACCATGTATGCTAAGGGAGTTAACAAATCAAGCAAAATAATATAATAATTATTTGGGATCAACTGAAATATAGTTTAAGGTATTAATAAATTAATAAATAAGAAACATACTAATCACTAACTTTTTATGTTGTCTATATAAAACAATTTTTTTAAATAGGTCAACTAATTATGATAAATTGCCTTTACTGAAAAGTTGTAATTTATTTGGCCGCCCATCTTATTCTAAATTAATCCTTACTAGCTCCTAACACATAAGCGTGATTAGTATATGTGTATAGTAACCCGAACGAGAAATAAGACACACTGATAAAAAAAAATGGATCCAATAGAGAGACCAGTTAGCACCACTTCATTTTCAGCCATGTTTTTAGAAGCAATACTAATACAATTGAAAAATATGTGTCAACACAACTAGCATGTTAATAAGCTAATAGTAGTAAACTTGCATTAGTCCACTAACACCGTGTTAACGGGCCTTATACCACTTAAGTATGATGTGAAAAAAGTGTTTACAGGTACTAGAGAACAAGAAAATCAACTTGCTGACTACCTTAAGCTAGCTGCTATGCTACACTATGGCTTAACAAAGAAGGAGACAAGAATAATTCTTGCTTTTCAATTTGCAGATATGACTAAAATCATGTGTTCAGCTAAATGGAAAGATGATAAGTTTTTTATTTGATAATTAATTACATGATCCAAAGAGGTTGAGCTCGCTAATAGGATTATGGATTTATAAAAATGAAATTTTACATGGATTTAAAAGACAATACAAACATTTGATCATGACATAAAAGTAAAACAAAATCAAAACAAAAATATACAAAACCCAAACAGCAGTACATTGCGACAGATTAGATAATTTTGAAATATTTATGATAATATCGATGAATACATTTTATCAATAAATGTGAGAGAAAAAAATTAATAACAAATAAATAATGAGAAAGCTCCTTTGAATTAAGGATGAAATTTGAGGAAAATTAATTAGTATTACAATAATAAACAATACATGTAGGTCTCTTTAGAGAAATAATAATTGTGATTGAAGGCAAGTAGATAGGATGAAACTACTTGAGTAAAATATTTTACAGTATTATATGGCTATTTTAATGACAAAGGAGTGGTGGTCAAAAACTTTACATAATTTTACTATGTTTGGCTTAAGTTTTTTTTTGGCAAAGTAAAAATTTGTAATGTTTTTTGAAATTTGTCAGTTTCAGTAAGCACGAGATATTTGTTGGAATTGCATCATACATTATAGTCATTTTATTTAAAGTTGAATTTGTTCCATAGTTTACAGTGTTAAAAGATTCATGATATATTTTAAGTGAGCCCCTAATATGATGACCTGAGTTGGCAGTAAAAGAATGGCTCAGGGTTTTTATAAAACGGTGGTCTTCTTCGTCACTAAGTAAACCAGAGGCCACAAGTTTGTCCATGTCTACAACTTTTAATAAAACCAATGTTAAAGCTTTATTTGATTATTACAAGGAGTTTTTGGGGAGAAATAAGTTCTTTCCAAACCAAATATCCAACCTTGATGAAACTGGTAACTCAATAGTTCATGTACAGCCTAATATTTTAACACCCAAAGGCATAAAACAAGGGGGAGGCATCACATCAGGTGAACAAGGAGTATTTATTAATTTATTTAGCACTGTGTCTTACTACCTATTCAGGTTATACATTGAATTTAGAGGAAGTGAACCCACATTTGTGTGCAGGGAGAGTGAAAAACCATTTAGGAAAAACCACCCCAGTTCACCTGACCGAGATTTGAACCTCAATCTCCCTGTCCTCTGCAGTCGAGCACAACATGAAACTATCATGTTAGCCAACTACGCCACCGAGGCAGCTAACAAGGAGTAAATAAGCACAATGATTGCAGAAACCAAAACAGCAGGCAATCATGTGCCTCCTATGCTTATATTTTCTAGAGTGCACTTTAAAACTCACATGCTAAAGGGTGCCCTACCTAGATCAATTGGTGGGGCAAATATTTCTGGTTATTTGAATGAATCTCTTTTTTGCGATATTTGGATCACTTCATTAATTTTGTGAACCCATCCAAAGATGACCTGGTTAATTTGATATTGGATAGCCATGACAGTCATCTTTCAAAACTTGTGATTAAATCATGTGAAAGATGCTGGAGTGATTCTAACTACACTTCTCCCACGCACCTCTATTAAATTGCAGCCATTGGGCAGAACTGTATTTGGTCCATACAAAACTAAAATTACAACAATGCTGTATCAGAATGGTTGTTTGCAAATCCAGGCAAACCATCACCATTTATGAAGTGGCAGAAATTTGTGGCAAAGCCTACATGTTAGCCTTTACTCCTAAAAATATTATTAAGGGTTTTGAAGTTATGGAACTCATCAAGTGAATGAACATATTTTTGGAGATGATGAGTACCTTTCCTCTTATGTAACAGACCAACCTCTGACATATTTACCTGGTCAGGATATAGTCAATCCTTTAACAAGCACATCAACCAACTTTACTAATCAGAATAATGTCAAGCTTTCGACAAGTAGGTCAAAGAACATTCCTAGTCAGAATAATATCAGTCCTTCAATAAGTACATCAACCAACATTCCTACTCAGAATAATGTCAGCCCAACAAGCACATCAACCAACATACCAATACAATTGGGTAGCGCAAAATTTCCCCTTTTCCTAAAGCCGCACCATGTAAAGCACGGTGGGAGGAAGAGAGGAAGGTAAAGAATTTAAACAGATACCCCAGAGAAAATTGAAATAGAAAACTCAAAATTAAAAATAAGCCTACTATACCAAAAGTAAAGAAGTTGTGCTTGGTTGACTTGATCTCAGAGAATGAAGATGATGAAAAAGTACTATCATTGTCAGAAGACGATATTTCTGGAACATTGGGACTTATAAAAAAAATAAAGAAATTCTAATGAAATAATTTGCACCAATTCAGAAAGGAGATTTTGTTTTAGTTAGTTATATGGGCAATAAAAATGTTATTTTTTATATAGCAGAAGTGTGAATAAAGTACCTTGGATTTCAAGGTAAAATATTTTGTGTGTGTTGAGAACACAAACTTATCAGAGTAAAGGAGGATATTTATGATAGCAGTGACTCAAATATCCAGCACAAGCTTCCACACCCGATATCTTGGTGGTTCAGAGAGACCAGTTTCTCACCTCTCATTTTCGACAAATTTTAGTACCTACAATGTTCAGTAAACATTCCCTTGAATGGCTTTCAATCTGGAACCATATTTTCAATAGTTTTTTGCTAACCTAAGTCTAAATGTTTAGTCCAAATGTGATGTAAATATAAATTAATTATTATTTTAATCAAGCTTGTTCATTTAGGGAGCTAACAATTTTATTTTGTATTAGTAGAACTTGGATTATAAAAGTCTACAGGTACAACAAATGTTTTCCAAGGGTATGTCCACAACACTGGTTGTAGTGTTGGACAGTTTAGCAGTGTGTACTTAAAATAAATTTTAAAAATGTAATAACTGATCTGGGGTTGTGATAAAAATTTCCAAATGGTGCCAAAACTATGACAGTTCAAATGTTTCAGGTGTATTGTATGAATCTTTTAAAATATCCAATACAAAATAACATTAGTGAGATTTATCCAAAGGTACAACACACACTCTTCTTGGATGCATATTATGAAAAAAATGTAGGATACAATGGTCCTTTTTTTGTTCAAGCAAATTGTATGGTTGTAAATAATATTCAAATACATATAGTAGTTACTTGTCAGAAAAGGTTTGTTCATTGAAAAGTGGTAAAGGTGTGAGCTGGATGGGGGGATGTGGGATTGCTGTTAGATGAAATATTGTGTTCAGACCGCCACCCCTTTACAATGAACAGTTTGAAAGTGAGTTGTTTCACTTGGAAGTGGTGTTATCACTGAAAACTGCAACTAACACTGCCCAGTGTCCAAGGACTAAACTTGGCTCAAGGAGCACAGCGAACCCCAGTAAGGCTGAGTGTCTTATGCATACCTTGTCTGTGTCAATGGCTTAGGCGAGATATTTTTTCTTTTTCCCTAATTTAACTATGTAAACTATATTTTAAAATAGGAATATTTTGTTTGAAATAAAAAGTGTATGTAATGCTTGATATTTTGTACCATCCAAATTTTTTCCCTCTATTACAATAACAAACAGATAAATGAATAATATTAATATTAAAATTCTTAGTACATTTTTGAAAATTATAAAGTACAAATTGTAATGACCTAAATTACAATATAACATTCATGATATTCTAAGGAAATGTACACAAAGTCAATTGTCACATACCGATCATAACAAGGCAAATAAATCAGGGTTATAATACTACCCAGCCCAAAAAGACACATTTAAAAAACAACAACTTAATATTAAGTTAACTTGCAGTTACCATAATGTAATAGATGTTCTGCGAGATCTTTTACTTTAAGTGAACGTTACTTGAAGGTTATCACATGATCTAGCCAGCCAATCATTATGCGAGTGATGTCAACAGCACTATTTAGTAATTCATTTGTTGGTTTTAAGATCAAGGTTTACTCTTTAGCTGGTGACCTGGCGGTCTAAGGGTAAGGTGTCAGACTTCTATGCTGGCGGCCGGGGTTCAATCCTCGGTCCCGGCACAGATTTATCTGATTACCAAACCCTTCCTTCACCTCTGACAAGACATCTTGTGAATGTGGGGAATGCCAGGCCTCCACCGTGGTTCGGATCCCACGTTNACAGATTTATCTGATTACCAAACCCTTCCTTCACCTCTGACAAGACATCTTGTGAATGTGAGGAATGCCAGGCCTCCACCGTGGTTCGGATTCCACGTTAAACTGTAGTTCCTCCATTTCATCTCACAATCACCCTACCATTACACATTAGTGTAAGTGCGTATAACCCGAACGGGTAGTAAGACGCGGTGCTAATAATAATAGTAATAATACTCTTTAGCTTATGTTTGAGTGATCAGACATTAAAACAAAGTAATTCAACTAAAATAGGAAAGCTAAAGTTATCAAAAAAGTTTAATAACAGATATTTATTATATCATTTGAAAACTGTAAACACTCACAGATCATAGTTTATACTCAAGAATGCAGATGTTTGGCTCGAGTTGTTACGTTAAGTTAAGTGAATCGTGATCACACATCTGTTTTCTTAAGTTAAGTTAATTTTAAGTGAACATTATGTTAAATTGATGGTGATCCCGGCATAACCCAACTGGATTTTGTTTTAAATAACCCGAGTTTTTTTTCAACCCTGAAATAAATAAATTTAAATGGTGTCATAGGTATTTTAGTGCATAGTAGTTAAATATATGTGTATTTAAGACTATCCCAATCTAAGAAAACCTAACCTTTTATTTGTCATTAAATTATGTATTTGAAAAAGAAAAAAATGTGATGCATGGAGGCTAGGTTTTATTAGGTTTGGTTAATCTATATTAATAAGATATTAACTCTTACTTTTTAAAATACTTTTGGTCCTGACTTGAGACTAATCTATTCCTCTAAATATGCTTAGTTGCATTCTTCTGTGTTTTAGGTGAGTAGGCCTACATTTTAATTTTGTTATTTTCAAAATCTTAATATTGGTATTTGATTACTCATTTTCTTATTGTATTTATTCATACATTTGTACAAAGTTTTTTATCTTCAAATGACAAAGAAGAAGTTTTGTAGGCCCAATTATAAAGCTAATGCAAATGATTACCTATTTTTATAAACAGCGCATTAGACTGAAGGCTGCCACATTCTAAATGTACCCCAATTGCAACTCTTGAGATATAAAATACAACTTTTTTTGTTTACAGGCAGGGCGTAATTTCGCTGAAGATATTTCAGAACACTACTTGCGCCGCCTCATGGGTGTGCATCCTGACTCCAGACACTTTCGCCTTCCTGTGAAGATCCATTCTGTGGAGAATGAGCAGTTACCAGAGAGTTTTGACTCGAGGGAACATTGGCCTGACTGTCCGACCATCAAGGAGATTAGGGACCAAGGATCATGTGGATCTTGTTGGGTTTGTAACCTTTTCTTAATCTTATATACAACGTGTCCTTTAGACTCATTACAATACATGACACACACCTTCTTATTCTAAAACATCAGGTTTTTTCTTTTAGGAAGTTGCGTTGCGCGTTTCACACTCCTCCCTGATGAGTTCCGATAGTATGAAACCTGGGTCGGGGGATTGGGCGGTGACGATCAATTTTCTTTAAGAGGCAACCATTACCTCCTTGTCCATTGGCAGCAGTGTAAAGTGTCAACTGTGTTCTTCTTTTCATTGTACAGGCCATATTGTGTTTGTCTCCCTTTTATATGTTTCTATCCACCTTTCCTATACCTTCTTCAAAATATAATACTTATTCTAAAACATAAAACCTTCTAAGATAACAAATTTACCAGTACACCATCTACCCTAGTGCCAGGAATTCTAGTATATGTGTAATTGGACAAACAAGTGTGCATACAGTCAAACTAAATAATTATTTGAATTACTTCCTAATACTATAATAGACTCACTACTCGTTCAGGTTGTAACATTTTCAATACCTAGCTAATAATTATAATAGTGAACATACAAATACCATCTGTAAGCCTATTCAAAAATACACTTTTAAATATGATTTGAGGTAAACAATCTTGTTGGATGACTTTAGTTAAAAGAGTAAATAGGCCTACATAATGTTGTTTTATTTAACACAGTTTGACAACAGCTATTTAGTGCCCTCTATGGCATTTGAATATTTTCACGTTTTAGCCAGGTACATGATTTTTAAGTCTTATTCCAGGCAAAATACTTCCAAGATATTTTGAGTAAAATCTCCATGGGGCCAATTGTTTAGTCTTATCATGATTTGAATAATACAATAAATAAACTAACTAAGTTTACTTTGTGACACTTAAAATTCAAATTATAAAAAAAAAAATCTTACTATCTCTTGCATTCCCCCACTATCTTTTTTATTAAGTAAAACTTTCCCACATCCAACCTCTTTCACCCTTAATTTACAGCTAGAAAGCTTGCTGCACAAAAATAGGTGCACTTATTTAATCAACCTAATTAGTATTTATGATCACAATACTACTTTATTTTACTTTTATAAACCTATTCATTCTAAGTAAATTAAAAAGAGAGTGTTGTTTATTCTGATTATTTTATTTTTTGAAAAACACAAGGGTAGTTTTCTTATATTCCATATTAAGAAACTGTCAGTTTCAAAAAATGTTTTCAATTTATCAGGCATTTGGGGCCGTTGAAGCGATGTCTGACAGAGTTTGCATTCACTCGGATGCCAACGTACACTTTCATTTCTCAGCGGAGGACTTAGTCTCCTGCTGCAGTTCATGTGGATTTGGATGCAATGGTGGCTTCCCTGGAGGGGCTTGGAGCTATTGGACAGACATTGGTATTGTCAGTGGAGGTTCTTACAACTCGAAACAGGTAGGAAGATTAGGCTTTGAAACAAATTTTTTAGAAATCAATATATTATTTTCTCATAAATTCAATATAACTGTTTACATTAATCTTAAACTAATCACTTATTGTAGTATTCTACTCTTTACTTACTTAACATGGCAGCCATGGTATTACTTAAGTCACACCTTCCCCCTGTAAATTCGGGTTGCTCTTTAAGAGTAAATACCAGATACAAAATGAATATTATACTTGTGCAATATGGTAATTCAATGTTCGTTAGTTCAAACCCAGCCGGGGTTTCAGCATGTAAAAGAATCCTGGAAGGCCCTTTCGCGCTTGCTCATATAAATTATCTTTTGTTGATATAACCAGTTGATTGAGAAAGTGCATGCTATATATCTCAAATAAATAAATAAAAAATATATGCTAGTTAAACTATAAACATAGTATATAACATATAATATATTTGCNATAAATTATCTTTTGTTGATATAACCAGTTGATTGAGAAAGTGCATGCTATATATCTCAAATAAATAAATAAAAAATATATGCTAGTTAAACTATAAACATAGTATATAACATATAATATATTTGCTTCCTAACTTGATCCACACTCATCCTCTCAACATGCCCAAACATCATAACACACCTCTTTCACACTGTCCAATTGGATTCCATTTTAAACTGCCCTCCTTCAGCACCCATTCATTACTGACTCTATACGAGTTTTTCCACACACATTTCTTTGATATCGCATTCTAATCGCATTCACCTTGGTCAAACTAATGCCCTATAATTCTTAACATTCCCTATTACTGCCATAGTAAAGAGGACAGCATTCTTCCAGTCATTAGTTGGATTTTTTTTCCCTGGGGAAACCAAGAATTGTACATTAATTTTACTTGTATCAGTGGCCAGCTCGCGACCAATATATTTAAAAGAAAACATTGCATCCAGGCCATTTTCTAGCTGTTAATTTATTATTTTTTTGGTCAGTGTCTCTCACTCACCACCCATTTGGGATACACACATATGTAAC
>CABFOV010010967.1:0-14796 GCA_902141375.1 Timema poppense
TCAGATAAATCTGTGCCAGGACCAAGGATTGAACCCCGGCCGCCAGCACAGAAGTCTGACACCTTACCCCTAGACCGCCAGGGCACCATTGAAAAGTTACTAGACCAAATTATCTATCCCTAACCCGAACCATATGATCTGCAAACACATGCGTTTAGCAACTGTCACTTCTGACATACAAAATATAATCTCTATAAAAGAAACATATATGACTGTTTTATCTATTTTTAATTTATTGTTGACCTTGATATGTTGATGTTAGGCCTAGTATTAACTATTAATTTTTTTCACAAGATTAAATTTAAAAAAATTGCATTTAATCCCATATTAGTTTTTATTACTATAAATTAATAATTAATAATTTTTTTGTTATTTTACAAATAATTATTTGTTAGTAGTATTATTAATAACATTATAAATGTGAAAAATCTGAATGTGTAGTATTAAACATATAAAAACCCACTGTCATAAACCTTTTTAACACTATTACAACATTTTAGAAAACCTTCTAAAGTAGTTTAAAGTAAGGAGTGGTAATAATTAGCGTTAAGACTTAGATATAAAATGCAAGAATATCTATAACCAAATATATAGATTTTCAATCTAATAAATTATATAGTTTTGAAATTGGTAGAGGAATTAAGTGACTTTTAATATTCAAAATATTGATTATATTTTGCTTTTAATGAGCAACAAAATGTCATATATAAAATTTTTCAATAAATTTAATTGAATTAAAACATGGGCTGACGACAAGTCTAAAATACACATATAACATTTTAAAATTTAGTTACAAAACTTGGATAAAACAAATCAAGGACAAAAACAAAGTTTAAAGATAAACATAGTTGCAAATTAGGTAATAAAATTGAGTTAGTGGGTTAGCATCTCCCAATGATGTTTAATAAAGTAATGAAAATGATATGTTTTTGGAATTCTATAAAAATCCTAAAACTCGAGGTTTAGCCTAGAGGGTAACACAACACTATCTTGGGGTTAAAAGATTTATTTAAAAGTCTTGATACACTTAAATTTTCGAATAATGTATATCGATCACTGAGAAACACTGTCTAATTTTTTTTATCACACGCTTTAATTTTATATTAGATAAATAATTATTCTAAGATCACTAAAAAGAGTGTAATTTCCAAGGATAGCACGCTCACACACTGAACTAATATTCACAAACGAACACACGAATTACTAAGTAGCCGAATTAATATTCAAAAAAGACACCATATTATCCAAATTTGTAATAAAATTACTATCGGTAGCATAGACACGCATAAAAATACTCAACTATTAAATATTTTGTTCGCTTCCATACGCAGGTGATTTTATTAAATGTATTTTATAAGATAATTCATTGTTATAATGTCTATATAAAATTGTTAGATTTTGGTTATGAAAATAATCATTTGGTTGAGTGTTTGTTTAGTTTTGAAGTTTTCTTTGCTGTTTGATTACAAACTAATTATTAAAAGCAAGAGAACGTTAAAAGTTGCATTATATATTGTAAATAAATATGGCCATTGAATATAAGCTACGCTGCCAGTTGGTGACGCAAAAAAAAAAAAAAAGAGGACCTTGTTGCCGGTTGGGCGGCGAATGGTATTAATACTCGTGTTAAAAAATTTAAACTTTATATTATTTCACAGACATTGTGTGTTTTTTGCCCTCTTTATTATCACAAACCATTTATTTATGTTACAGATATATGAGGCCAGTTATGAAAATATTAATAACGGAATATAATACCAATAAATGTAAATTTTCACGCTCTATTTAACCTGTAATTGCCACAAGAGTTAAAAGAAGAAACTAGAATGAATTTACTAGACTTTTTTTTTTATTAAATTTGATTATGGAAAATAAAATTACACTGTAATCCTTGGGGAAGTATTGTTAAACGAGATTGATAATATTTTTAGTGATAATAATAGTAATACTTAGCAAATAATTATTATTTCCAAATATGTTGACAAAAGTTACTTTCAGACAATGTTGGCAATACTGATAGTATCTGCTAGCTGTCATGTAAAACCAAAGAAGTGCTGACGCCACTTTACACCTTAAGCATGTAGGCATTGTTCTTCCCTTCTAGGCTATCCACATATTTAAACTAATGGGGTAAGGATGAATAAGGTAAAGTTTATAGGATGTGTGCCCGCATTTTCATGAAGAGGGAGAACGGGAAACCATCTAGGTAAATAAAAAACTCTGTACACCTTGATGGAATTCAAATCCTGACCACCATATCCCTAGAAAACCACACAAGAATAAACTGATGATATCTTTTGTCTGCGTTCTCACCGTTGTGTGTGATGTATTCGATGAAATTCTAGAGTGTCACGTGATGAAGATCAATGAGACCTCGCAGGTTGTCGGAGGGAGGCATCAATAGGTGTTATATTATGGGCCCCACAAGAGTGAGACGGTTGTTCGGACAAGGGGAGAGGAACTTCTTACGGGAGATACTAACCCGATTACTACGTCTCCAGCATATCCTTGGGGATGAAATATAGGGCTGAGGAATTGTTTTTCTCTCCCTAAATCAAGGTCCAAATACGTGTTATCATACAAATGTATATCTAAAGATAGAGTAGATCATAAGTTTAAGGGTACAAAATAGGAGAGCAATGAGAATCGTGGCAGACGTTTAGAAAACCCGATATTTTTTTTATTGAGTGATTAGATATTTTATTAATATGGTTTTAACCAAAATGTAGGGGAAAGTTCTGAGCAGCTAAAAAGTTTAATTAAAAAAAAAATGTTGTACCTTAAATAAAACCTTATAATCTAATCCCACATCATCTTAAAATGTTCTGTTGTGACCTTTTAAAAATATGACTTTATTTGATAGAGGAAGGTTAGATCTATGTTTATAACCTTTAGCTTTCATCAAAAGAATACACATTTTTGTACAAATCATCGTTGATCTCTATTTTTTTTTTGTTAACTCTAAACACAAAATTTAATTTGTCAGAAACCAGACGAAAAAAAATTTGCCTACATTTATTTGGAAACTGTATTTAAAAAAAATCTCTAATAACTTATCAGTTAATAATGCTTGATTTTTTTAATGTTTGTAAAGCTTCTTCGTGTTCTAACATGTAGCTCCCTTAAGAAAGTTGTGTACAGGTGACGTCACGGCCGGTCAAGATAGGATTTCCAATGTTAATGAATTCACGTTTTACTCATCGAGTTTTAAAGATATAACGTTGAAAAAAAAATCACAAATTCTTAAATAATTCTAAAAATAGTCCTACAGTGTCTCACAATTATTATTTTTAGCTTTAAGTAGTTTTTTTTATAAATCCTCTATAACTCAAGCTATTTGTCTTGGTCGTGATATGTCCTGTAGAAGACTTTCTGCCAGGATGTAGGTTAAAAACGTCCGTGGTAGCAAATGTCTGTCTAGAATAGGGAACAAGAAAAGGTGAAATTAAAAAGCAAGTCAATTTTTTTTCAAGGCGCAAATAATAAAGTTAATGTGTAAACTCGTCAGAGGAAGAGGGGAAGAGCTATAAGTGGATAAACAAGAGCCCTCTTAGGGCGAACTTCTTATTGTATTCCCCCTTTCTATTTTTTACATTGGCGTCTAAGTGTGATAATACTTAGACTGCTTAGCAGACTCAAGTTAAGATGCAACCCGCTTAGTAAAATATATTCAAATTTCCAACCAGGAAGCGTCGCTAAGAGCCCATCCCAGCCCATGGATAACACCTGGCTTAGGTAATACAGCTCAAACCAAAAGTCGCACCATAGCGGAGTATTCATTTGAAAACAGTGTCAACAACATCAGTCAAACCGTCTTAAAATATTAATAAGATAAAATGATTTATGGAAGAAAAAACACCTTAGGGGATTTAATACCAACCTTCTCGTCAACGAAAAACCAAATAGGTCGACACTCTAGTCTACTGCGAGAGTCGCGCATTAGACCATGCGGCCACTGAAGCAACTAAATCGATACCGACTTCCTTGCCCGCGTCCCCACCGGTACGGGTTATTCGATATTATTTTGAGGGTTTTAATCAAATAATATTATTATTATTATTATTATTATAACTAGATCATTTAATCGAGTCAAATTAAATAAATGCTTAAACCCGAGTTTATTTGACCAAAAAAAAAGCCTAAAATGTTAATCATAATTGTTCTACCGAAGGAAAGAGAAAAAAAAAGTCCCGCTGATTGAAATACGGTGTACAAACCACACAATTCGTATTGAAATGAATTATGCCAATGAGGGTGACGACCCCCATGGCGTAGTGGTTTGACTGTTACGTTCAATAGACTGGCCAAGAGAGGTAGTTATCAAGATAACAGGATTATTTGCACCTACTCTCACATAGAGCAACGAATTAAGGAAAATGTTCCTTCAGTTATACTACTATGAAGCCACACGACTGACTCACTCACGGAAATTAATGTTTCCCCACTTCCAGGTGAGACAGAAACTTGAAATTTGGCAAATTTTAGAAGTTATCTCCATTAAACGAGAATTCAAAACTAGGGGAAGTTACCGACACCGATCAAAAAAGGAAATAACTGCACTCAAATGAAGCGTTTGGATAAATATGACACTTACTCAAGGAGCAATTCGCAGAAAGGTACAATCACTTTACCGTAACAATGAATTACCTACCCTAGAGACAATTAAAGCTTTGATTGAAATTGATAGCGACCTTCCTAAATTTCTGATTAAGAACAATTAAGAATGGAATTTGTAGCATTTATTATAGAATGCATGTTGTAATAGATTTGTTTGTATATTCATTATGAGGAAAAAAGCTTTATACATAAAATAGTTTTAAGCATAATTACGTACGGAATATAAAAAGTTAATAAACTTCAATCTCGAAAAAAAAATACTTTTGTTGAAATAGTTAATGTTTCTAGAAGAGGCTGTACAACGATAGGAAATGTTTTTACTGGTCAATTGAACCCCCCAACCTCCCCATGCCCCATTGTTTACAATGAGGGATTTCCAAATAAACCCTCCCCCCTCACTTCCCAACAACCGAAAGCAAGAAGGTTTGGCAACCGGTAACAGAGAGAAAGAGAGAGAAGATAAATCTTTTCTCCATAAGACCTGCAGTTGCCTCAGCTATGAAATTAGGTGTAGCAAGGAAACGGGACTACTTGCCCCTACGCTCTCATGGAACAATCAGATAAGGATAATGCTACTAGATGTCTAAACAAACCACGCTGTGGTTTGTTGGTGATACTTTTTTATGTTTTTAATAATAATAATAATAATAATAATAGATCCAAAGAACCCTGGTTAAACCTGCCAATGCTCTGACCACTGAGCTATCCAGGGTTCGTCCCGTGCTTAGTCATTCTTCGCTCACATTTTTAAGGAAAAGTCTGTGAATGACGTGTGGAAATCTTTGGCTTAGTATACACACAATGCCAGTGGCCCACAGATAGCTGGTAATTTACCACACGTCCATCACAGACTCTGCCTTCAACTAAGGGTAGAGAATGACCTCGAACACCGGAAAAATCTTGGATAGCTCTGTGGTAGAACCAACTCAAGATGTCCAGATGTCATTTTTCAAGCTACGAATTCCTGAATATTTAGATAACAGGCATACCTTCGTCACCCCTAATCCGTGCCAATTCACCACCATTCACATCAACGGCCGTCTATTCCATTTAACGTTGTCTGGTTTGCAGGTGGGAGGCGGAGGGGGGGGGGCTGTTTATTGATTGTCGCACAGGTCCATTTGTCCGTAAAGAGCGAGGAGGCCAGGTGTGTGGGAGGGATGTTGGGGGTTCGAGGGGGATAGGAGGGCATGGGGGAGTTGGCCGTCACCGCAAATCAGTGTACGAACCACGGTTTGTGGAACCGCTAAATCGACAGCCGTGCAAACCAATTCCTAGATGATCAGGTCCGCCCGGCCATCTGGGTCGTCCGATGTAATGACCATCGTCACGTGTCAAGTCTCCAATAAGAAATAAGAGCGAAGGCAAAAACACACACAAAAAGGTCGTACTATTGTAAAATAATAACTTTTTGGCTTCAGTCCAATAACTGGGCCTTACTGACGGACCGAGCGCCAGCCATCTGTTAGCGATGATGATGCCAACTTTTGCGGATAGAAGGTGGTATGTGGTCAGCACAGTGAACCCTGTGGTCATTTAATCTCAATTTTCTAAACCGGAGTCGCTACTTATTCATCCAAGTAACTTCTCATTTGTCCTCACGAGGCTCAATTAACCCCTTACCGGACCCACTGCTTTACATTATTATTATTATTATTATTATTATTATTATTATTATTATTATTATTAGCACCGCGTCTTACTACCCGTTCAGGTTATACGCACTTACGCTAATGTGTAATGGTAGGGTGATTGCGAGATGAAATGGAGTACCTACAGTTTAACGTGGAATCCGAACCACGGTGGAGGCCTGGCATTCCCAACATTCACAAGATGTCTTGTCAGACACTGCTTTACAGAAAAATCTGGAAGTGCCGGGGGATAAGCCCGGTTCCTTTGGATCTGTAACCAGTAACTGACCATGGATTCTGTTTACATTTGTCATTATCTGTTTTAAGATTTTTCAAAATAAGAGATAGCATGATTTGTCTCCAAGCTATCGGGATTTAATTTTTTTCAAGTTTATGATTTCTCCCCATAAAGATGGCATGCCCCATAAGTCAAAACTATATATTATATAACTATATCCACGTGATCGCAGTGTGTTGATACCACCATCCTGAAAAACATGTCAGTTTAAAGAATTTTTGGAGGGTATTTATAACACTTAATTAATCAGTGTGCGAAGTTTCAGCTTTGCACCTATTCAGGAAGTTTCAGAAAATCTCTGAGCAGGAAAACAAACACCTCATAATTTTTCTTATATATTGTAGACAGCCTTTATACTTTGTATTAAATAGGTTTTTTTACCAAATTTATTTAACAATAGGTTTATTAATAGCAATTGGTGAAAAAACTTTTTTTACCTACCTTCATTTTAGCCTGGGATCAGAATTTTAATAACCGTAAGAGAATTACTCTACTATATTAATTCTTAAATTCTCGAAGAATATATCGATATTAGCTCAATTCTTATATTATTTTACACAGGTATAATGCAGGGGTGGGCCACCCTACTGCTAATCGCCACAAGTGATTATTTGGCCATGAATGTGCGGTGAATTTGAGTTTGTTAGATCTCAGTAAAATAAACTCCTACCTGAAGATGCATGCTAGTTGTGGCATGGATGTATGTTGTAACTTGATATTTCCTCTATATCATTGGAACCATGGCTCTTTCTGAGTGAGTCAATGACGCAAAACTTTCATCCAATACTACCTTCACGTTTTTTCCTTTTTATATTACTTAAAATTGGAATTCTTGCATGATCAATTACAGTTTGATAGTTTCCACTCTTCTGTCTTTGGACGAGCGTGAATTTGAGAACTATTTGCTCTCCCTCCGCATTATGGAGCACCTGAAAAATTATCAGAACTCTTCAGCCACAGAAATGCGGACATCTATTCTGACTGACAATCATTTCCAAATTTAGAAATTAATATCTGTGTTTTTATCAACGTAAGTGTATGAACCGACGTTTTCTACGATGGGATGCATCAAGTCCAAATACAAATCTCGAATTTCTTATGTAGATTTGGAGGTGGAGCTAAGATATGCATTGCGTTCAGATATTCAGCCAATGTTTACGCAACTTGTCGGACAAAAGGATTGTCAGATTTCGCTTTAAAAATTGTCTTACCATTTAAATTGGAACAATTTATGTAATTTGCCTTTGAGGAATCTGTAACTTTGAGTAGTCAGAGTGTAAAAGTTTTTCTTTTGAATAAACGGGTTCAAACAATGTGTTTTGTTTTAAATGATTGATTGATAAATTTCTGAATTTTTATATATTGTGGCCAATTCTACTTCCAATTTGCATACTTGTGGCTACATTATAATTTGCCCCCTTCTAGTCTAATCAATTCATAATAACTTTATCTATTCAGTTAAGTGGTAGATAAATTGGTCTAGGACCTGTTTTTTAAGTTGTGGCTTATAATTAATTACTTTGGGTCAAAACACCAATAAAAAGAATGAATTACAATTTAAAAATTTGCACTTTTTTTCCTAATCTTGAATCCTTGAATCTTATTAACGATTTGAAGATTCGTATACGCTAGTTTTTAGAACAAGTTTTTTTTAATTTCAAACGGATCTTTCTACCTATACAGTCTTTTTTACATTTTAATTTATATTAGTGGGATACAGACGAGGAAGGTAGAATTTGTTATAAATACACTCCAATTTTTGCGGAAAGAACTTGGGAAACTAATTTGATAAAAAAAACTTTTAAATTACTCAGCCGGGATTAAAACTGCGACCTCCCCATCACCGGAAAATCAGACTAGATTAGCCTAGCATATGGTTAGCTTGTCCATCGACTCAGGGTTTAAAATTACCAAGAAAACATTACTCAAGGAAATTTATTTTTGGGACGTAGGATTCGAACAATTTTTCAACCATTGTATTTTTAAATACTTTACATATTACTCTTTGGTCCAGGAAAATTGTTCATTTCGTTTTTACTTTGCCTCTCATTTTAATTTAAGACAAAAGTGGTTTACGAAGTTATGCAAATGAAAGTATTTTGAATATTAGCAGGCACGTTTGTATCGGAAGATAACTTAAATCTCCGCTGAATAATGAATAATGTCTTCCAGGTGGAGTTTTCCTACAGAAGATGTTATTTTTTTCCTCTTCTATTTTTTATCGCTCTCTCCTCTAGAATTATCTTCGTAATAAAAAAATCTATAATTTTAGCTTTTTTTAAAAATCTTTTTCTTGGTATTTTGTTTGGCCATCTGTTTAGTGTCTCATGAGATATATTTCCTAGAGGACGCGATAGTTGGAGTTTTGGAACATTTTCCACTGAAGTCATAGATTTATCATTATACACTTTTATTTTATGCCCCATTTTTTTGGTTGCATTTAGCTAAAAGGAGATAGGGTGAACTATTGAAATCCTATTTAATCATAGCATCAATATTGTGAATTATACGTTCGTATTTACCTGTAGAATGTCATCCCGACACTTTAGCTCAGTTGATAGCGTGTATGCTTGCCAAGCTAAGAGTCCTGGGTTCAATTCCTAACGTGAAATAAATAGCCTTATCATTAGTGAAATCGTGATTTCGTCTTTTGCAATGAATAAATTAACGGCCGGTCACACATGGTCTAAGAATATGTTATTTTCGCAATAGACTACACCCAATATCATTGATGAGGGAACTGCAGGTCTTAAGGAGAAAAGCTTTATTTTCGTTCGCGCTCTCTCTCTCTTAACCGTTGCCAAATCTCCTCGCTCTCAGTAATGCCTGAAGGTGGTGTGCTGGGGTTAGAAGGAGCTACTGGCAACCTCGACTAACCAGCGTTGCCAAACTTCTCCTATATTTGAGGGGATATTGACCAGCGAGAATGAGAGAATGACAACGCTGTTTCCCAGTAGTAGCCATGCAGTTTACTCAGCGATGATAATCAGTGTAGGGTGTTGCTGATGTCAGGGAAATGATGGTTCGAATCCCCGATTGGGTTTACAGAGGGTGGTTTCCCACTCTACCTTCACGTACGTACGGTTACACTTCCTCTAAATTCAATCTTACTAATCCCTAACACATCGGTGTAGTCAGTACATATGCTTATAAGCCAAACAAGTAGTGAGGCGTGGTGCTAAAAAAACAAAGAAAAACATGGTTGGGTGATGTAGCTGTGTATCATAGTCTAAAACCCATTTTGTGGGATGGTCGGCGAGAGGGTGAAAGGCGTAGCGTGGCTTCACAACTGACCAAAGTATCCTTCCGCACCAACAAGAACAGATGGATCACGGAAACCGTAGATGGCGCTAGCTACCGGGAAAGTCTTACGAAAAAATCGTAAGTTTGGAAATATCAGTTTTATCGAGAGATAATGAAATTTTTATGTTAATATTTTCAACACCCCTTCTGAGATAATGTATCAATGTTTATTAATTGTTACATTTTCTTATTTTTTGTTGTGAAGCCGGCAGTTTTCTTTTGAAAAATGTCAATTTTATCGATATTAATAATAATAATAATAATATTTAGCACCGCGTCTTACTACCCGTTCGGGTTATACGCTTTAAGTACTAATTAAACTAATGGATTAGGATTTGGGAAGGTTGAATTAGAGGAAATGAACCCGCATTTGCGTGGAGGGAGAGTGGAAAACCATTTAGGAAAAAAAAAAACAGTTCACCCTACCGAGATTCGAACCTCGGTCTCCCCGTCCTCAGCAGTCGAGCTCTACACGACATTTATCGATATTGGATCACTGTTAAAATCATAGAGTAGTTGTGTATATAAAAAGTATAACTTAATCAACATGCTTCTATTCTTGAACAAACCGTTTCCGAAAAGAAAATTGCNATGCTTCTATTCTTGAACAAACCGTTTCCGAAAAGAAAATTGCAAAACAATAAACATTCTTGAAGATAACCGTTTGTTCCCATGGCTCTGCATTTCCACGCCAAATGAAAAGGGCCAATCACCTTAACAAAAAAAAAATACAGTCCTATCATTTGGAAATAAGGCCTTTTGATGTTATCGCTCTGAAGAACACCCACAACAAAGCTGTCACTGCTTGTTCTGTTAACATATCATTTTATCGATTCATCGATCTCCCACCCACCCAAGCCTGGGGATACTTTCATAAAAAAAAAAGTGCTTTAACACGATTCACTGAAAGATAAAAATTAGTATTAAGATCTATAAATACATTCAATAGACTAAAACAATCGTACACAGTCCAATTAAATTAAATATTGATATAACATCACATATGCAATTTTATGTTTGTTCAAGCTGTTTTGGGGAGGAGAAAGGGGGAGGGGGGTAGTCAAGGTTTACTGTTCGTTGTTATTATCCTATATTTTCACTAATGGGCTAATGACGTTGCCTACCTGTGACGTCATGGCTGGTCAAGATATGATTTCCCATGTTAGTGAATTTACGTTTTACTCAGCGAGTTTTAAAGATATAACGTTGAAACAATAATTCTTAAATAGTTATAAAAATGGTCCTACAATGTCACAACATTATTATTACTTATCTTGAAATAGTTTTTTTATAAATCCTCTACAACTCAAGCTATTTATTTCGTTCACGAAAATGTCCTGTAGGAGTCTTCCTGCCAGGATGTAGATTAAAAAAGTCCGGGGTAGCAAATGTCTATTTAGAATAGGAAACAAGGAAAAGGTAAAATTAAAAAGCAAGTAAATGTTTTCAAGGAGCAAATATTATAGTGAGTGTGTAAACTCGTCATAGGAAGAAAGTAAGTGCCATCAATAGATAAACAAGAGGCCTAGAAGGATTTACTGTCTTTCCCCTCTTTATATTTTGTACATTGACGTATCAAATGTGATAGTGCTTAGACGGCTTAGGTGCGTCAAGTAACGATGCAACCCGCCTCACAAAATAGTTTATAAATCTCCAAATAGGCAATGTCTTTAGTGATTTAAGTCCTAGGAAGGATTATATCATAATTTGAGTGGAACAGAAAGGAAATACAACCCTCAGTACATAGCAGGATTAGAACCCTGACCTCCAGCAACTATCTGCAATCCAGTCTATTGCAAAAGTGGCGGCGTCTTTGACCATGCAACCACCGAGGCGGGGCTCTTTAAATTTCCAGACACGTTTGTAGTATTCGATGAATATCGAATGTGCTATAGTTCCGATTTCCTAATAACATCCATAAGGAACACAGAGAGCGCTGGTGGCGCATTCTAGGGTAAAACGGGAAGGGGAGAAAGCTACGATATTTTCTATCTCCTCTCATACCCCCAATACCACAAAGAATTGGAATGAAAATCAAAAATACATATAGTAAAACCTCCCACATCCAAATCTCTAATATCCTAAATCAGACATATCCGTAGCCCAGCATATACAAAACCTGGCATATCCGAAACCCGGCATATCCGAAGCACACCATATACGAAACAGCTAACAGCCATTTTGTTTATAATTTTGTTTTTTCAGTAGCTGAACTGAACTTAAAGGTTTTACGTGGGTAAAACCATTATTTGTTAAGATATACATATTATATACAGTAAGATATACAGTAACAATTGTAATGTAAACTTATTTTAACAGTGAAAATAGAAAAAAATCCATTCACGTTTATTGTTAATATTAAACTGTAGAATTTGTTTTCTCAAATAAATATTTATTTAAATAAAAAAAATATTTTTCTATAGCTATGTATGTTAAGTAATTTATATAACTATATATTTTTTTTACCTTTTAACTCTTCAAACGGGTATTAATTTAATATCTAGAAATTTGCAATAGTGCCATGGTGTTGGTTTAACTTACGATTTCACAGAGATGATTGGTATGTTATGCGTGCTCTTAATTTCACATTTTAACAGCTCACTGTTTTTCTAACTCATCTATTTATGAATCAAATAGCCAAAGCTATTATTTAGGCTTTTCAGTGAGGATTTCCATCAAGATATATTCTGAAAATCGAAAACTACCGAGTCTAAACTGGCTGCGTTATCTGATAGCTCGAGTTCTTAATAAAATCCCACAATTGTAGCCGATGATTTCCACACGTCCATCATAGACTCAGCCTTAAAATATGAGTGAAGAATGACCCTAGGCATGGGACTAGTCCTGGATACCTCAGTGGTTAGAAAATTGGCGTGCTAAGCCAAATGTCCCGGGTTCGATTCCCGTGTCCAGGTGTAATTTTTTAATTTTCAGAATATGGTCATCTAATTATATTCATCATTTTGTTTACTAAACTAATTTGACTCCTACCTTGTTATTATTTTACACCAATTGTGTTTATCAATTTTTATGTAATTGACTACGTGATGTTTCGCATCATTTCAAAACGGGCGCACTAGAATTGAGGAATAAAGTATTCCTATCAGCCTGTGTACATGAGTTTAAGAACAAACTGTGATCACATTAAACTGTTAAACCCTAACTTAACCTAATTTAAACTAACCAAAGATAACCAACAGCCTAGTATAATCTAACTTTTCATAACCTAACATAGCCTAAAATAACCTAATATCAACTAGCCTAACCTATCCTAACCTAACTCAACTTAACCTAAAATAACATAACCTAACATAACTTAACCTAAACTAACCTTCATGTTCCACTTCGAACAAAGTCATTATACATTTAATTTTTACCATGCAGTTCGTGTGCACCGTTCAAAACAACAAATTTGAATTATTTTATTTTAAATTAAAATCGTTCTTAGCTTTAATTGATAATTTAATATACAATATAATGTTTTACGAGATTACAAACAAATCGGCATCATTAAAACAAACCAGTGGTCACGTGAACAAAGGTGTAAGACTCGTATTGTCCTATTTATTAGTCGACGAATGGGACTTGGTTGGTTGGCGATTTAGTCCCAATTTATTTCGTTGAGACCCGCTTCGGTGGCGTAGTTGGCTAACGCGCTACTCGTGTTGAGCTCGACTGATGACGACGGGGAGATCGAGGTTCGAATCTCGGTCGGGTGAACTGGGGGTGGTTTTTCCTAAATGGTTTTCCCCTCTCTCTCCTCGCAAGTGCGGGTTCACTTCCTCTAATTCAACCTTCCCAATTCATAATCCATTAGCGTAATTAGTACTTAAAGCGTATAACCCGAACGGGTAGTAAGACGCGGTGCTAAATATTATTATTTCGTTGAGGTATTTTATTATACGAAATGACAGGTTGAAATTTGCGGCTTTTCCTAGAAGAAATGTGTTTTTTAATCTTTAATGAAAGGTAACTTTAAAGTTAGTTCCTTTAGGCCCTGCTTTGCCCGTGGCCATTTTGTTTCTGAGTAGGTTTTCTATTAATTAAATAAATGTTACGGTGCCCCACACATACTTTTTCTCGCGTTTATCTTAAAATGAACATTTACTAATAAATTCGTAAGATTTATTAAACGGAATAGTAGGTATATATATTGTTGTAGAAACAATAAACCAAAGATCATAAATGAAATAATATACACTGTTACTTACTCCGGGGCAATAGGAACTAGGAAACATCTTTGTCCACCAAAGAGAATAAGAATCAAATTAATTTTCTAAGACCTGAATTAAAAAGTATATATATATTTGATTATAGCTCAGAAATTATAGGCTTTATAAAATATCTTTCAAATAAAAGATATTCATCTTTAATGATACTACAGCGTTACAGTGATAAATTATTTCGTATCTCAAATAGTTGCGGATAAATAAAGAAAATTTGAAAATTTCCCTTATGTAAAGTACCCTCAAAGTCATTTTCTTGATAAAATGAGAATCTCATTCTTGTTTATAATGATAAACAGTGTCTAGATATATGAATACAATCAAAATAGTTGGAGTGAATTTTAAGAAAATAGATATTTTCTCTTTTTTCCTTAAACTAAACTACCCTTAAATTTAGGGTTGGATAACTAATTCCATCCAAAAAAACCTTGATAAGAACCTTATGAAAACCTCAGATTCCAATTTTTAGGCCATTTGGTTAAATAATTTCGGCTCTAGTCCAAAGTACAGACAGAAAGCAACGTGAAAACAAATTTTGGTTTCATTGAGTCATGAAACGTTGACATTTATCAAAATCTCAAGTGAGATTTTTTTGACGATCAAAATAGTTCTACTTTATCTCAGAGTTGTCGATAGAAAGTTATATATCTTATATATAAAATTCTCGTGTCACAATGTTCGTTCCCGTACTCCTCCGAAACGGCTTGACCGATTCTCATGA